>JZLH01S0602028.1:0-11227 GCA_001188425.1 Eucidaris tribuloides
AGGAAAAATTTCTGCACAAAATTGTTTGAGTTTGATAAGTGTATCAGAAAAATTGCCAGCGCTATCGCTGGTTAATAATAGAAGCAATTCTACGAGCAACAGATTTTGAAGGGGGAAATGATATTCTCAGTCTAACACGATTAATAATGTGGGAACGCCTGAATATCCACATTGATGCACATACCTATACCACTTTAAATAAGTTCAAAAGAACGTATTTACTTTCAAAACTAATATCAAAATTTGCTCAGTCGACTTGGCGCCTGCATGTTACATCTTGGACGAATATGCAAGACTGGACCGGAACCGCGCACAATTTGTATTGTTATTGATCAGTGCGTGGCGGCAGTCGTGTGTTCGCTTGCACACGACACCTAAACCAAGCAAACAAGGTAGCCACATTACGGAACGATAATTTTGATACTTTATCGAAAATTGCATTTCGGGCTGATTTTCTGCTTTCATTAACAGAAAACTGGTTGTAGCTACAACTAAGAAGATAAGTTAAATGAAAAAATAGATATCTAACCTTCGTTTTCTATAACTACATTTTATTTGCAAACTTATGGTTAACTGTCAATGTAAACCTGAAATCATACAAAATTATGTTTTCCTGAAATCTGAGATTGATGAACAAATGCAATATGTTGAAATTAATGGAAAGTGTTAAGATAGAGTTGATTTTATACTTTTATACATGTATGATATGTTACCATTAATTCATTATTTGAGATTGACGGTTGATTGTATTTCTTTGTTACTTTACTAGAGTTTTTTTTTAGAACCAATACAAACGATCCTATTCGATGCCTTAACAGGGTGGGGCTCATATACATGCAAATTGATGGGCCTACCTATATCACCTATTAGATAGGCGTGTCATAAGTGCTAAATTATCAGTTTGATTCTGCATTTCATTGAATCTGTCTCATTTTATGATAATGTGGGGGGGAGGGTACATATACAAATGGCGGCGCTATCTTTTGGTTCCTCTCATCATATTCATTTGGTGGGATTGTGTGTCTGTTCTGTTTCTTAGCTACTTGTGTAATTATTTCTTATATTCCGTATTGGTTGTATTTGATTTGCATTATTGATTGTACGTTTAAATTGTAAGTCATGTCAATTTGGCTATGGACATGAAGAAACTGAAAGAAAGTTTCTTTTAGAATGTGCGACAATTAATTTCTTATTCTTACTTTTTTAATACACTAGTTACCTTCACAATTTTCACTTTTGGAAAGGAGAGCAGCTTCTAACTGCAATTCATATGAAATATCAAAGATATGGCTTAATTTTTTTTTTTACTTTAATTAAATTTGATATTTTTGCGCACTTATTTGTTTTCCCTCTTCTATACATAATGAAATGCTGAAATAACAAAATAAACCAGTTGTAAAATGTAATTATTCAAACTTACGTTGTAAAGGACGAATTATGTTAACAAACTTGGTATGAGTCAATAAAGAAATGGATAGATCAACTTAAAAAGTAGCCGCATAATCATGCATGCACGAGATGCTCTCCAGAATGTCAGGGTGTTATTCCTTTCAACATAATTACACAAGCAATAGGCCGCTTCGGTAATTTATTCAAATTTATGAATACTTTATTTGCAGCTATGACGGATCATTATTATCCTGATATTAAACTAATGTGTGCTACAACTATGCTATAGTGCAAATGGTCTATATAAGGCTAAAGAAATAATAATAAAAACAGCGGACTTGCTACTCAGAGACCATGAAGCAGGCGCTAAATGCATAAATACGAGACAATGTACAACCCAACATACGCTATGAACCAATCAAAGATACCATTGAGAAAATTAACTACATTGAATGGAAGGCGCGCAGCATTCCCAGTACAGATAATCATTGGACAAAGGTACAAATGCAACTCGTTCCGAAAAGGGAAGAAGAACCAAAGCGACGGAAGAGATGATCAACAGAATCAGCAGAAATGGCCATGGTCACAAGAGAGAGATATTGAGTATGGATAATGCTCGAGAGGTTTCATACTACAAGATGGATCACTAGACAAGTAGATGAATATTTTCTTCATGTGTTGCCTATGGGAATCTATAAAAATGTACCTTGCCAGCCACATGTTTGCTATGTCTGACTCTGGTTGCAACAGTACCTTTCGTAAATCGTATGATACGAATTTATTTATTATGAAACTTCTAGTGACCTAGGGTCTGAAGGGAATTGAGCGTGCGCAGTAGCACTTGTAGGCTGTTTCCGGACGATCGCACGGCGAACATATTTGCTTTCAATGCAGTGCAAATCTTGATTCACCGACAAGAGGAATTGCCTGTCTAATCTAGTCGTAATAGCTCTGGTTACATCACGGAGTTACGCATATATGGCCAGGCGCAGAACCAGCAACAACACCAATAATATGAATAAACAGGTGTAAGTAAATTAAAAAAACAGTGAACTACGCGAATATCTGTTGTCAAGGTGCCTTTAACACAATTCTAGCTCGTTCGCCTCAGTTTTCTTTTTCTTTTCCTTCCTTTTCTTTTTCCTTTTTTTTGCCGCGATTGGGGGGCAGTGCCCCTGCCCCCCCGTCCCCCCCCGTTATTACGCCACTGACTGTAAATAACGAGAACGTTATAGGTAATCACAATTAATTGCTCATCTTTATTTAGTTCATCTGATAGACTACATTTTCGTGAGTAGAATGACACCAAGATCATCTATTTTGTTTGGGTACTTTCCATTTTAAGGACGGTTTTGTGAACCAATGTAAATTTAGTATTTGCGCGCCAATTTGTGTGCAATTTCTATGGAACGCCATCAGGACGCCTCATTATACCGCTTCCGCTAGAAAAGCTGAAATGCACTGCTTTGCAAAAATGCTTCCAAAATTAAAAGTACTGAATAAAAATTGAGGACCTATGTTGCATTGCTCAGCAAAGAACATGCTATCAGATGGAAGAGGAAAATAGCATTTTTTTCTTGACTGATAAAGGGAAATATCACAATTTTTTTGTAAATTTAGTGTCCTTTTTTTCTCGGCCACAGTGTATCGTCAAGTTTACCAATTTAATTGTCCCTATCGAATGAAGTTCGCGAGGGAACTTTGAAACGGGATTCGTACGCACGTGCGTGTGTGCGAGTGTATATGTGTCTGTGTTTGTATGCCACGTGAGTGTGTGTGTGTGTGTGTGTGTGTGTGTGTGTGTGTGTGTGTGCGTATGTACGTGTCTGTGTGTGTGTGTTTTTAAACTATAAAAATTGCTACTGATCTGTTATTTCTTCATCAATTTTGATTCTGTTTGCTCAGACTGATGAAGCTAAGGGCTTACAAACTTCACATACGAGTGTGAAAATCATTAATTATGCTAATTTATGCAAATTTTATTAAAAATAAATGGAAAACGCGATTTTTCCTTTATTTCTTGGTGGACTTTGATTCCGTTTCTTTTATCTAATAAATCTAATATGGCTTGGTAAGGCCTTCCAGAGTTTTACACAGAATTTTGAACTCAAATAATTATGGTAATTAAAAAGTCATTAAAAAGCCACTTCTCCTTTATTTTCTTGAGGAATTTGATCTTCTTTGTTTTATCTGATGAGGCTTTATGGGGATGTTTTACGGTCAAATTTAAAATCAATTATGCTAATTTTTTTTCAGGTTTATTAAAACAATGAAAAATTGCAAAAAGAGGATTCTTTTCCTTTATTTCTTTGCGGTTTTTGATTCTGCTTGTATTACCTGATTGATCAGGGAACTGGAAACTTTTTTTCGAAACCTGACTGAAACTTAATGTTTTATGCTAGACCTTTCAGGCATTAACTTACTGCATGTTAGTATTTCTACATCTATATTTCGAAGTTTACAGACTATCGTTGAAATAGCCTGGAAGTAATAATTGTAAAAAGACAATTATAAATATGCAAATTTGCTATAGAAGACAAACAATTTCTGTCTTTTTACCATCTATTTTGACCATCTAATTTTTAATTACATAATTTTCATAAACCAACCGCAGGCATACTCAGCCATTTTAACAATTTGTCACAAATATTTCCACATATAGCCATAAAAACATGATATCCAAATTTTACACATTACGAGGATCAGATGAAGGAGTTAGGACAGTTCTGACATAACTTTTACGTAGGTCCTACAAATGATATTTCGGCAACCTAATGTTTATGATTTGCATAAAGCAAACACATGCAAAATTAGCAAAGTTTGTCCTGTCTGAATACTTTTCTAGAATATCGTGTAATGTCGCAAACAAACACTATAAGGTATCTAAGTTATTACAATCAGAAAATAGAGCTGATGTGTATGTATGTATGGTACAATAAGTGTTAATAATACAGGTACTCAAACATATGCAGTTCAGTGGAAATCTTCTATTACCAGAGTACAGACAAGTAATGAAGTAATCTGTCTCGAATTTACCAAGAAAACATGCAAGACGCCGAAGTATCATGGTAAACGTTTTGAGAGTCATGTTAAAAAGACATTTTAAATCAACATACTGACGAATATTTAATATATCGAATATAAATGATTAGGAATTGACAATTATTTCTATACTATTATGGTCGGGGAATATGTTTCGAAAATAAGAGTTTTTGACAACATAGGAAAAAGCTTCATATACTTCATGTCATCATTTAATTTTTTTATACCAATTGAAGAATAAATTTCATAGAATAATTGGATTTACATCTAGTCAACCGTATTTTTATTATTTAATTCAGTGTTGCTGTCTCAGTCTCGATTTTGAGACGGAGACTTTTTTTTCTAATTCTGTAACTCATCCAAAAAATGGATCGACACCCCAAACATATAAATTTTGCACCAATGATTTTGGAGAAAAGCACGCAAAATACACAAACTAGTTTGTTAGTAATCATTTTCGGTGGTGAGGCTTGAAAACTATTAAACGTTTCCTTCACATAGCATAGGCCTAAATACTGTACAAAGAAAACTGTCTACACATCTTAAGACATCCTGAACTTTATCAGACCGAATAGGATCTAGATTCGTGATATTGTATTCGCGTTTCAAACTTAAGTTTAAGCTAGTGAACTCAACACAAAAAACTTTAACACCCATGCAATGGGCCTAGAAATTAATTTCAAGTTTATAGGCATTTAATTCAGAAGCCCTAGTTGTAAACTATCCTGTATGACATAATACATGTAGATTATTAACTTAACTTTGATGTCCAGAACGTTACACAATAATTGGTTTAAGTGCAATTTCCTCTCTGAGCATACTAACATTTATTAAATGTATTATTTTTCTGCAATGGTGTTTTTTTATTGGCACCGCATATACTTATACTTTGTGTAATAAGACCATCAAAATTTTTTGCACCTTGTTTTCTCACCTAAGTAAGAATTATGAGCACAGGCATTTATTTCATTGATTGCACCGATAAAGGGACATAACAGAAAGTTGCTAGTCCGAATTTTTTTTGTATAAGATATTAATTTAGTTTTTCATTTATAGATTAATTGATTAATTACATTATTTATTTGTTTATTTCGGATTTTCATATGCAGGAAAGCCCTTCAGCTCATAAAGAACTAGTCTCCCAAGGGGCCCTTCAGACAATACAATTAACACATAACAATGATGAAATAATACAAATCATAATGAAATAGATAAACATGTATCAAATATTCAAATAATACACATAAAACATATAGTCAAAATGTACGCTAAGTAACAATTTTGTCAAATGTAAACGATGAAAACAAAAATAAATAAGTAAAATTTACCAAAACTTGGTAGGTTACAATAAAACAACAAGAGGGACACTATTTTATTTTTATTTTATTTTTATTTTTATTTATGTTTTTTTTTGGGGGGGGGATGTATTTGCTACTTCACCTAACCACATAAGTAGCATTTACAAAAACTTGGTAATATGCAAATAATATGGACAGTGTTTTTTCAGAAATGTCCTTGTTACTTCAGCTGACCATTTAACATTGATAAGTGCCAGACGACTTATCTGTGATAGGAGATATCCACTAATTTGCATACTTATGAATATTAATTAACACATGGACATCAACTTCATTTTCTAATTGATAAAACGAGGACACCGTATTTTTTACTTGCCACATTATACTTTCTTCTGGAAATCAGAAAACGTCTAAAAAGGGGCTAGCCTGGATATACATTCATTTGGTTTATGCAAATTATGTAAAATAGGTTGCCGAATATCATTCATTTGAATTATGTAAAAATAAAGGAGAAGTGGTATAATTCCTTCACCTGATCTTCAAAACATTCGAATTGACACATGGTTGGTTATCACGTTTTCATCGTTGAAGTTATAGATATTTGTAACAAACTGTTAAATTTGCTTCATTATGCAATGCATGTGTTCAGTTTATGCAAATACTGTAAATAAGTATCATTTATGAGAATTGTGTACCACAATTATTATTCCGTGTTACCGTCAAAACACGGGTTATCCTTGACCATACTGGTACGGTACCTACAGATTGAAATGGAACATAAATTATTTATCCTTGATAACAATATAGCTAATTTGCACACTCTAAGTCACTTTTCTTTTACACATATCACTTTCAAAATGTTTTCTTAATAGTCTGTAAACTTCAATGCGAGAGTATAGAAATGAATTGATTGGTATTTTGCTTGACTATTACACACAAAGTACTTGCAATCAAATTGTTTTCGTAAATGATTGATAGATTGTCGTGATATTTATGTAAATTAGTCAAATTCCAATTTATTAGTATTTGTGAAAGAATTCTACTTTAAAAAAAAAAATCTCTTTTCATATCAGACCAGACTCCCAGGTAAACGCATGTACTTTATCAGTTTTACATGATAGATTAAATACAAGTGATTCTATGCAATAAATGCCCTAATTTTCATATAATTTATATATTTACACATTTGTGTACCACTTTTAACTTTTGAAATTATACTTGTGTGATTCTTTGATTCACCAACTAAATCTTTATGTGTCAGAGCGGTCATGTTTGCAGGCAAGGGTAGAAAATTACAGAGAAAATAACCAGTATGAGGGTCCAAAAGCTGAAATTTTTAGCAGTTACCATTGTTACATTGTTATGCAGATTAGATGGTAAAAATCAACATTTCACTTGGGAACCAAGTTAATCGGATTCAGCACCCTCGAATTATGTTTAAAAAGTCTGGTTCCCAGCAAAATGCAGCTAAAAGCCTGAACACAAGTGTCGACACTAGACTAATTGTCATAGAGTTACATAGAAAAAAATCACGAAGACCGAATCATTTGAATGATATCACCAAAACATTGTACACGAGCACTCTTAAGTAAACCTTCTTTTACACGGGATTATTTTTTCAGAGTATTTACCCTCCCTATACTCAAATGTATTACAACATACAATATGACGCATGCATTTTGAGTTGAAGGGGTCTTTCTATAATGAAGCCCTAATGAAGTTTATTATTGGAAAATAACAAATTATTTGAAAAGAAATCAATAAATATTTTTTTCCATTTCTTCTTCAATGCGAAGAGATTTTCAAATGCAGGCGCACCCACAACAGAGGGGCTGGAACATAAAATTAATCATTTTCGCCTCCCTGTAGGGGTGGGGTGTTAATTCCCAGGTAAACGCATGTACTTTATCAGTTTTACCTGATAAATTAAATACAAGTGATTCTATGCAATAAATACCCTAATTTACATATAATTTATATATTTACACATTTGTGTACCACTTTTAACTTTTGAAATTATGCTTGTCTGATTCTTTGATTCACAAACTAAATCTTTATATTCAGAAGTGTTGTTTATTACGTTTTACATTAGAATATCTAAATCTCATAATCTTACCTTAAAATATAGTTGAAGACACTTGTTAATTCATTTATTATTACAAAGTAACTGTATAGTAAAAAAAAATGGTTCAGGGAAGGTCCAAGTATGACATTGCGGTGTTTATTCTGTTTATGCAAATTACATGCAAATGGTCTAAATCACACATTTTCTAGTGTTTGATTTGTATTTATTCCACCCTCACAACATCAATAAATATATTTCAGACTCTTATTTGATGTCAAAAACTTACATAGTATATGTGGGAAATTCATTTTTCATCGATGACGTCACGTAATTTGCATATTCGTGAATACTTTGGTCCGCTAAATATCTCAGAAATGTCATTCTTTGATAATGAAATTACACATATTGACTTTTATTCATTTATTTCACTTGCTTGTTACAAAGTGACTATAAGAATTGTTTCTGACAAGTCAAAAAGTGGAAATTTGACAGCCATTTTGTTTATGCAAATTCGATGGTCAAAACTAAAAAATTTCGTTTGGGAACCGAGTTTATTGAATTCAACGTCCTCGAGTTATGTAAAAAAAAGTCTGGTTCCCAGCCTTTACCCCAAAATGCCGCTAGTAGCCTTAAAACGGGCTCTTTTTTTTCAGAAATTGCACCAGTGTACTACGTAAAAAATCAACAAATACTTTCTCGATCGTTGATTGGATACACCAAATCACGTGGTTTGTTTATTTATGTAGCATGCTGGAAACTGATTTTGTGGCACTTATCATAATCAAAGAGTTATATTAAACAAAAGAATACCGATTATCTAATGTTATCACCAAAACATTACACAGGACCACTTTTAATCAACACTTCTTTTACACGAGATTTTTTAAGAGCATTTATTTTATTATCATAAGTAAATGTAAGCATACGCTCTTTGTGTGGGCAGTTGGTCAGCTAGTCCCCGTTGCAATCGGAACCGCTACATCCCCTTTGCCTAATAATTGGGATACTCATTATTCCCGCTTTATTTGCACCTTTATTACTTTCGTGCGCCAGAATTATTATTCCATTTCTTCTTTCACATTGATCTTAGCAATCACCGGGGACAAGTGAGAAATGTGAACTACATGCGGTGTAATTATTTCCTTACCTAGCTTACGAAGACATTATATAGAAAGATATACTGTCACTAATTTGCATATTCATAAGTGTTGTTTATTTTACATTAGAATTTCAAAATTTCATAATCTAACCTTAACATATGGTTGCAGACACTTGTTAATTCATTTGTGCTTATCTTATTACAGAGTAATTGCAGTAACACGGTTCAGGAGGCGTATGATATAGTGGTGGTTATTCTGTTTATGCAAATTACATGAAAATAGCCTAAATCACACATTTTTATAGTGCTTACGCCAATTTTTTCTGAAATATATTGCTTTGTATTTATTCCATCCTCACAACATCGATTAATGTATTTAAGAGTCTCATTTTATGTTAAAAACTTATATTTATGTAGGAAATTCATTTTTCTTCAATGACGTCACGCAATTTGCATATTAATGAACACTTTGGTCCGCTAAATATCTCAGAAATGGCATATAATTATTTATTGATATTGAAATTACATATATTAACTTTTATTTCTTTATTTCCTTTGCTTGTTACAAAGTGACTACAAAAATTTGTTCTGACATGGCCAAAAGTGGAAATGTGGCGGCCATTTTGTTTATGCAAATTAGAAGGTCAAAAACCCAGAATTTCGCTTGGGAACTAGGTATGTTAAACAGTCTGGTTCCCAGCTTTTACCCCCAAATGCCGCTAGGAGCCTTAAAACGGGCTCTTTTTCAGAAATGGCACCAGTCTATAAGACGGATTTTAGGAAAAGGTTATGGGTATCTAGTTCAACCACATTGGCTTTTCATAACATTCATAGCCTATTACTGAACTTGTCTGCACTTGATGAATATTTATGTGGAGGAAATTGTAAGATGGCGAAATAATTAGTACCAGCACTTATTTAGCTCGGCTCTATAAATTGAAGTTGAGAACAAGAGTGTTCGAGCTTCCTATCTCTTTCACGTACACAGCAAAAACGTCAGCGTATTTTAACACTTTTGGGGCATGTTGTATAAAACTTTAACCAGATAAAAATTCCGGGTTTTTTATCCACAGATTTTGGTATGATAAAATTAATGATAACCCGAGTTTTCATATGATATTCAACCACAGAAATTTCTCCGGATAAATTATTATGCAACAGCCCCCTGGTATTAATTGATAAGTTTGTGTGTGTGTGTGCATGTGTGTGTGTGTGTGTGTGTGTGTGTGTGTGTGTGTGTGTGTGTGTGTGTGTGTGTGTGTGTGTGTGTGTGTGTGTGTGTGTGTGTGT
Organism: Eucidaris tribuloides; assembly: GCA_001188425.1. Classification (NCBI taxonomy): domain Eukaryota; kingdom Metazoa; phylum Echinodermata; class Echinoidea; order Cidaroida; family Cidaridae; genus Eucidaris; species Eucidaris tribuloides. Next base: position 10,184 of record JZLH01S0602028.1, read on the forward strand.
GTGTATGCGTGTGCGCGTGTGCTTGTGCGTGTGCGCGTGCGCGTGTGCGTGTGCGCGTGCGCGTGTGCGTGTGCGTGTGCGTGTGTGTGTGTGTGTGTGTGTGTTCGTTTCCAATCCCCCCCAATGATTTGCCTCATTAAGCTACTGCAATTACAGGACCACACCCTTTGGTGTTAGAACTACGCCCACGAGTTTGACCCCAACACTATAGTGATTGTGAAAATAATCCTCAAAGTGGTAAAATAACATTAGGTGTTAAAATAACACCGAAAATTTAACACCAGTGTGTAATTAATGTGTGGTCCCGAATCAACACTGAGTGTTGATTTGAACACTTAACGTTTTTGTTGTGTACTGCAGCTAAAATCCTGTGAAGATGAATTAACCAAATCCGGAAGAATTCATTCTACATAATTCTAAATCCACTACACATCTTCAAACTGTGGCAGGATCTTGCTATATACACCCACTCCAGAACCCCCTTTTCAGAAGCCGTTCCATCCATTTTTAATTGTTCTGCCCTAAATCAACTACATTGACGTCATATTACGTCGGTATGTGACGTCATTGGGATAGTGAATAATAAAAGTCTGTTGTGATGATGCTACATAACTCTACGATGACAGCGGCATATTTGTTTTTCTCAACATTAATCATTATACATCGAGATGTTTGGTAGGAACTTCACGATACGCACATTACATGTACATACCTCCTTGCTTTCTATAAGTTGTAGGATTTTCTTAAAATTTCATTTTGCCAGGAGATTGGAAGCACGTGATCCTCATATTAACAAACATTGTGCTCTTCATTTTTACAACAAAACAATGTTTTACCTCAAATTTGATCTAGCTGAAGATTGGTCACAAATGTGGGACTCACTGTCCTATATTATTTGAAGTACCTGTACAAGTGTTGAAACAATTAAAACGGTCGTTATTCAAGTTGCGTGTTCAAAGTCTGTAGAGTCCATTGATGCTGAGTGTAGTTTTTACACACCGATTATCACGTTAACGAATTTCCCAGAGTTCAACCGTAGAAGAG
>JZLH01S0602028.1:15312-27115 GCA_001188425.1 Eucidaris tribuloides
CGAGAGATTCCATTTCGGAATTATACGCCCGTACGTATGTGGTAGGCACTCCTGCAGAAATAGTGACGACGGTTTAGGAGTTTGAGCGTTACTGAACCTACTGCACGAATCATGCATCATCATCGGTACGTCGAAAGCGGACTTGCATTTACGCCCCGCCCTCTGTGGTAGAAACTAGAAACAACTTGACGGTGGAATTTTGACTTGTTGCTGGGATAGTGAGTCACGTTCGCTGCTATAACAAAAAGTTTTTCTATTCTCAATAAAAACTTCGCCTTTGAAGACTCTAGCCTAATGTTCGTTTAAGGATCGTAAATATGGATTGGCTTTAACTCAGTCTTAGTTCATTGTTTGTTCATCTGGCGTTCGGTATTATTGGTCGTCGACTGATTGGCCAGCTCATGCACCTCATCACACAGTCTCGCCTGCTCCGCCTGCATATCGCAACAATTAACATACATGCCGCTGCAACACTAGAAACCATGCCAACTAGATCTACTGACTTTCGTGGCACGAAGTCAAGGGTTGGCGCGTTTTTTAGCGCCGTCGTGGCACAAAGAATGGTGATCTGAAATTCACTTTTTAAAAACAAATTATACGAATATTGTCATAATTGAAATATTGATTGGTTGTAAATGGATAGGTCCTACATGAACCCAAGACATATATATAAACATGAAAATGAAGGACTTGAGTTCATTTTAGTAATTTTGCCAAAGGCAAACACTTGTCAACTAAACTTCTCTTGAACAAATTATGGAAAACTTGTTGTAGGGTGGATCATTTAAATCCTACAGTATTTGGTTGTTTTTTCCAGTGTTGGGGGCCGTCCGATTCTATGTGGTCCGTAGAGCTTTGCTCAGACTCAGTAGTGCAGTGCTGGCAAGCTTGCATGGTGTGGACCACACCACAACTGTGTGTATGTGCGTCTAAGGGCAGAGCTAGATCTATAATGGAGCCACATACGCCCTCTACTGAAAAAACGAACAAAGTTTGCACTGTGTGAATTGAATGAAGAGCAACCTTTATAAAATTAGCATTTTGCAAAATTTTAAATGCTTGGACCGACATGTTTAAAAAATTAAAAAATACGGACTTTCTGAAATGTTGAGTCCTATAATTTCGCATAACATATAAATAGACTAGCCATAATCCAAAACAATATTTCAGTAGCAGTAGTAGGTCTATTGTAAAAGGCTGAATTTCAGAGCAAATTTCTGTTGGCCAAAACCTGCATAAGCTAGGCCATGCCCATTACTTTGTACACAAAAGTAGGAGCTGTCCCATGGTGGTGTGGACTAGCGAAGTTTGATGTGGTTGAAGAGCAGACCATAATCATATGCTCATAAATGTCAGCAAGGTCAAGCACGACGAACTGCTTGATTAGAAACCATACACAATAAACATTGGCCATGGTGATGTTGCACACTGCACGCAACCCCAAATGGCCTATATATTTTTGAGAGGCCTTTTTCTGTGGCAGACGTCATGTTTTTGTTATTTGACATGCCAAGCGATGCTACACAATGAAAACAACTACTTCTTTGTGTAGCAAAGTAGACTAGAATCTAACGTTAAGACTGAAGCTTCGACTCTGTATGGCGTCCGTGGTCCGTTTTTCAGTACTTCTCAGACGATCTTGACAGGTATTTTATCATGTATCTACGGGGATACGCGCCCTACAGAGGCGCGAAGTTCCCGATTTTGTTACACAACTGCGTTCTAGCCTCAGACTCCCACGTGAATCTGGTTGAGTCCCGAACAGACGGAAAATATCTTACACCATACCTGACACTTACGGGGATAGTGAAAAATCACTCCTACTACCCACATCGGTCATGCCAATCGCTGATTCCATCCATTTATTGTCGTCGTCAAAATGGGAAAACAGCGAAAAAATCGGCCAGAGAAAGTGTTTCCTTCCAGTCTCGCTACGCGATTTTTTCGCTGATGCCAATTGCCTAAAGCTACGTACTACTAGCTACGTATAGCTACGTATTAGCTTTGTGTGATAACGTATATGCCGCGTGAGACCCCTATTTTCAGCCGGCAAATTTCCGTCCAGAGCATCTCAATTTCAGAAGTCCCACAGAAAATTGATTTTTCAAGTTGCACGAAAGACCTCCAAATTTGCCGTTTTTGCTTCTTGATTTTTCGCCAGAACTTCGCTGTCGTGCAGTTCAGAGCATAGCATTTTGAGGTTTTTCTGAAGCCTTAGCTCCAGTTTCCAGACCCCCATTTTTCGCTCACCCGTTCCACGAGCGCCCCCGATTTTGATTTGTGGTGGGCAGCACATAGTATCACTTTTGTAAGTCGAGCGCCTGGCTACGGGACGTATTATGGTACACCTGGTGTCCACCGTCTTACGTCCGTCCGTAACGTTAACTTTTTCCGTTGTAAACGCCATAACTTTCAGTTTAACTTAAACCTAAGCCTCATATTATTTGGTGTGTAATGATACTAGGCATGATCCCAGAGCCTATTGATTTTCAGGTGAAAAAGGTCAAAGGTCAAAGGTCAGTGACATGTTTCATCTTACCCTTTGGGAAGTCTCTTGTAAACGCGATAACTTAAGTTTCAACTTAAGCCCAGGCTCATATAATTTGGTGTGTAGATACTAGCATGGATGCCCAGGAAGCCTATTGATTTTGAGGTCGAAAGTCAAAGGTCAACAGTGACTATGTTTTCATTTTCGCGCGTTACATGACGGGTGTATTACATGTATGTGCTCGCCCCATGCGACACTCTTGTTTGCAGTGAAGTCATAATGGTTTTGGCAATATGTAACCCTGATTGTGAAACAACGCCTTACTTGCTGCTCATTTTGTGATTCTGCACAATTTTAGCACATTTGGTACAAATGAATGTTGGGTAGATACCACATGTGTGTTGATGAGGATGATGAGGTAAAAGGTCATCTAGGGGTCAAAGGTCAAATGATAGCCATGTGCATCATTTTTTCTTGTTTACGAGTAAGTTTTTGTTTATTTGCTCTCCTTTCTTTATTTCTGTCCAATCAATTGCGTCTCACACTTGGTACAAATGAATCGTTGGGTAATACCAGCGGATGAGTCTGGTGAAATAAAAGTCAGCTAAAGGGGTAAAAGGTAAATGAGAGGCCATGTGCATCATTTTTCTTGTTACGCAAATGTTAAAGTTTTTTATTGACACTTGCTCTGCATTTCTTTATTTTTGCATCAGTGTTTTCACACATGGTAATAAATGACGCTGGGTAATACCACAATTTGTTGATGAGGGTGATGAGGTCAAAGGTCATCTGGAAGTCAAAAGGTCATATTGCATATTTATTGATCGCAAATCATTGAGAATTGTGGTTCGGCGAACCAATGCGTTGTTATGGCCGTAGTGGCACATGAACAAAATGCCTTGAAATTCAGTCCTTTTACAAACTTATAACCCAAATGAAAATATTGGTTTATAATGGCTAAAGTAAACATGCATAAGATGATGAGATCATTACTGATGTGAAAATTAAAGACTGCCACATTTAAGAAGCTTGTTTATTAATTTTTCTGGTCGCAAACATTATGACTAAAAATTTTTGTAAATGGATAAAATATTTTATGGTCATTGCATTCATTCTACATGTACAGTTGTACACAAATTGCTATTTTTGTTCAGTGTTGGGCATATGTGGTCCGTTTAGCTCTGCTTAGGACCACATACGTAGTAGTGTGCAAGGATGGTGGGGGTCTAGCGCCCGGGCGGGGGGGGGGGGGGGGGGGGGGGCAGACAAACATAATGCTTGTACACATGTGTGACCAAAAAAGACGCATTAAAGGGGGGTATTTTTTCAGTTTTAGCGGGGCCGCGCGTGCAACGGCGTTAAGGGTATCAAAAACATGTGGGACAGATTTTCAACAAAAAGGGTTGTTTTGAAAGAACTGGTCAATTTATGGGTAATTTTTTCCCCAAGCTTTTTTTTAAAAGACTGGTCAAACGATATAGGATGTATTATATTCCCAAGGCTTTTTTCCTCCTCATTTCTAAAAAGTGTGATCCCGGTTGACGAAAGCGTGTGTATAACCGGGAAAACGGATCGTGTTTAGGGGTTCAAAATGTGTAAATGAAGCACGCGAAGAAAGCTTGTTTAGGGGTTATTTTGCACACAGATAACACTTGTTTAGGGGTGTCTGGAAATAAATTGGTCACCGCATGTGTCAGCGTTAATGTTGACTGATCCCCCCGGGGGTCAGCATGTCTAGGGAGGTATTATTCCAGCATAACTGCAGAGGGAGTATATCCTTTGTTTAGGGGGTTATTTGCACACAGATAACAACTTGTTTAGGGGGTGTCTGAATAATTTGGTCACGGCATGTGTACAAGCAAATTATGTTTGACTATCCGCCCGGGGGTCCAGCATGTCTAGGGGAGGTATTATTCCAGTCATACTGGGCAGAAGGAGTATATCCCTTTGCTGGCGGACTGTGCCTTGTTTTTTCCAATGCGATCTTGCCAGTGGCAGTGGCAACATTACTTTCAAAATTGTGTGTTCTCTAGGATGTTTATTGTCCATTCAAGCAGTCAGTTAAAGGAAGATGTTGCCAGCAAGTGAAGCAATAAGTTAAGAAAGATGGTTTTCCTTGCCAACATTCAGATTGCAGGTGCACTGTCCTGGAGTTGACCATAACGTGACCGATGCATGCCGCCCGTCATGTGTTAGTCGCTGATGTGGTAAATGTCATAGTATGCACTGATTATCAGTAGCTCCTCCCGCGTTATAGCTTTTTGGCAGTCTTTTCCAGGGAAGAAATAGTGCAAAGATGTAAAATTAAAGATTAATTTACCTAAATTTTTAGGGCCTTGTTTACGCCGTGACTACGAGATTCCAAAATCCCGGCATAGACTTTGTACAGGGGCCATCCGGTTCCCGTAAGCAACAGGTTAAGGGTGAGTGTCAACAGTACCCCTTATTTAGGATGTCTTTATCACCATTTTAGCATATTTCTCACAATACTTCACAGTCATTTTTTTCTTAACTTATTCCTGTTATTTGCCAGCTGCATGTAAATCTTCACTTAAAGTGATATCTTAGGCTAACATTGGTGGAGCTTGCAATTTAAAAAATTGTCAAATTTTGATCTGAACTTGCAGTAGTGTTCCATATGGATAAATAAATACCTAGAATAAAAAAGTTTGGAAAGTTACACTGGCCAATGGCAAGTTATGCATGAATAAACATTAAAACTCGGGGCGAGTTTAAATAGCCTAGGTGTAGCACAACAGTAAGTCTATGGGAGAAAATGGGAAAGTGAATCCGATCAACTTACATTTTTCACTTTTTAAAGGCACTAAATAATCATTTTGAATACAATTTTTTCAGGGGCGTCATTTTAGACCTATCAAAGACAATTGGGCGTAGCATGGGGAATCATTTGTAGCTGCAGATTTTTTAAGCTGTGGAATGTTAGCCAAATACCTTTAACAAAGTTCATGACAATTTCTATTTAACCTGTGCCTCGGAGATCTGAAAATCCCATAGAGTTAACACAGGACAGATCCGGTTCCCGTAGCCCACGGGTTTAATTGAACCTCCATAAATGTCAAATTGTGGTCGTGAACATAATTGCTATTTATCTCCATATTTATTGGCAGATTTTGTGGCCGTTGTTTCTCGCCATTATGGAGTGGTGTCATAGCCAAAGAGGCAGAACACCAAACGTGGGCCAAGAGACAGACAGTGCTAGACTTCAACATTATTGTAACCCAGATCTATTGATTCAATTATCAAAATGGCCGAGACACAGAGTGATTGAATAGTGATGTTCAATCCTTATATGCAGATAATGAGGAGGAGGATAAAAGGTAAGTTTACAGCAGGGGTTGGTCCCCAGGGTAATAATCTTTTTTTTTTTGGGGGGGGGGAGGGCGATTGAAAATGAGAACATTTTCCCCAGCCAAATTTTCTAGTCAGTGAGTGAAAAACTCAAAAGGGGGGGGGCGGTGGGTGGGGGTTGGAGTAACATGCAACAAAAATTGTTGCTGCCAAACCCATTGGGAAAATTTTCCACCAGCAAGCGAAAGACTCAGAGTCCTTATCCTTAAAGAAATAGCCTAGACGCCATACTGATGTGTTGCTGTTTTGCAGGAGAGTGCAAATGAGATTCACGCAAAAAAAAAAAAAAAATAAAAAAAGAATAAAGGCATTCCAACCCAGTCGCTTTAAGCCACTAAGCTAGAACTTTACCACAGTAAAAAAATGTGAGTTACATAATTCCTCGCACACTCCAAGTGTCTTTGATAAGGTCTAAAAATTGAAGCCCTAAAAAAAAATGTATTTCAAATGATGATTTAGTGCTTTAAAAAAGTGAAAACCTACAAGCGTTCAAAATTGACGCGGATTGACCTGCCCCATTTCCTCCCATAGACTAACTGTGTGCAGATCTAGGCTGTTTTATCATCCACCGCGTAGAAATTGTTTGTTCATGCATGCCTTTGCCGATTGCACAATACAACTTTCCAAACTTTTGTAATTCTCCGGGTGTTTAATTTTGTCGCATGTTGAAAACACTACTATGTAGCTTCGAGATATCAAAGTTTAACAATTTTTTAATTCGAAGCTCCACAATTGTTAGCTTTATCACTTTAAAATTAGCTTATTCACATTTAAAGTGATAGGCTAACCATGTGGAGGCTTCAAAATAAAAAAATGTCAACTTTGATATCTGAGCTATCATAGTAGTGTTCAAATGGAAAATAAACACAAAGAATTACAACAGTTGGAAAGTACACTGCCAATGGCAAGTTTATACATGATAAACAATTAAAACTCGGGCGAGTTAATAGCCTAATACACTTGTAGGTGACACACAGTAAGTCTATGGGAGGAAATGGCAAGTGAATCTGGTCAACTTATGATTTTTTACTTGTTTTAGTTAAAGCAACTAAATCCTGCATTTTGAAATACAATTTTTTTCAGGGCTTCATTTTTAGACCTCATCAAGACACTGGTAGCATAGGGAATATGTGGTCAGATTTTTTTTTTTAACTGTGGTAATGTAGCGCAATACCTTTTTAGAGAGATTCACATTTTCGATGGACTATTCATACAGAGGGTTATCATTTTTACATGTACCTTTTTACATAGGTGTCGTGTGGAGGGCATCCTAAGATTGAAAGCGTCAATGATTGGATAAATGATGGATATGAAAGTGACTTGGAAGTTGAACTGTTTGTTCTCCGAGGAATTAAATGCTACCGGATCACGAAGAACAGTGATGACAACCGAGAGACCAAGCAATTTTGTCCCCTGCTGCTTAAAGATCAACAAAATGGTGGTAAATGTGCAACTAGTGGCTGTACATCTGGTAACAACTGCCAAAAACAAAATCAGTTAAAAGATGGACTGCATTAATTGCAATACAGAAATCATCTAAAATGAGGAGGTTAGGGCCATTTTGTTATGATTTGGGTGAAAATTGCGATAGCAAAAGTGCAATAATCGCAATTATTGATCATCAGAATGACAATTGTAACATGGAATATTGTAAAGTAGGAAAGGCGATTGTTTACAAAGCAGTGAAATTCCAAAGAAATAAACTCATGCCTTGCAAAGACAGTTATATTGAACTGCCATTTAAGGACGTTCCCGCAGTTTAAGTACGTTCGCATGTCCATTTCAGCCAAACTTTGCCTCAAAGTTACTTAGGTCCATGTTCCGGCCAAATATGCGCAAAAGATAATATAGGTTCATGGCTTATTTTTTCTGTGGAGATTCTGAAGTTTGCCGGTGATTGATGTGCAGGTGGAATGATGTGAATCACAAAATTTAAGGCCTCTGTTAGCTCATGATTTCATAACGGTTGACTTTAAATCGCACATGACTTGTGTCCAAAACCCCATATAAATTTCATCAGAATTTTCAGGTTGGTAAGGAAATGTATATTGAAGGTGTAGAAAAGCTTTTATACGTTGGCATGTACTCGTTTTAGGCTCTTCCGCCCGAAGGGCCTGCGATGAGGCTTATGCCATGGCGTGGGCGTCCGGCGTCGTCCGTTCCGTCCACAGTTTTGAAAATGTTTCTTCTTACGTCATTTCTCAACCGATTTTGATTCTGATTTGTTCATATGATAGGGCTAGGTGGGGGATTTAAGAACTTCTACACAGAATCGTGAAATTCATTATATATATTAATTTAATGGCAAATTTATTCGAAATCACAAAAAAAATGCTTCTGTCTCCTTCACTTTTCTCACCGATGTTTGATTTTGATTTGCTTTATTTGGTAGGGCTGAGTTATGCCATTAAACTTCTACACAGAATTTTGAAATTATACTCAATTAATATGGTCAATGTTATGCAAATTTGTATCCACAAAATAACAAAATTGCTCTTCTCCCACATTTCTTGAAGCGATTTTCCCATTCTGTTTGTTGAATGCTGATAGGGCTAGGTGGGGGCTTTCAAAGATTCTACCACAATAATTCTGAAATTAATCAATTATGCAAATTTATGCAATTTCGATAATCACAAAAATGCTTCTTCTCCTTCATTTTACCGATTTGATTGTGAAGTGCTTTATTTGGTAGGGCTGAGTTATGCACGATTAAACTCTTACACAGAAATTTGAAATTAATGCTCCATTAATTAATTATGGTAATTTTATGGCAAATTTTTCGCAAAAATAACAAAAATTGCTTCTCCCACATTTCTTGACGATTTTCATTGCTGTTTGATCGTGATAGGGCGAGGTGGGGTGCTTCCAAGACTTCTAACAAAATTTTGAATTAAATCAGTTATGCAAATTAAAAAATTAATTCATTATGCAAATTTATTCAAATCACAATAAAATCACAAAAAATGCTTCTCATTCATTTTCTCAACCAATTTTGATTTAGTTTTGCTTTATCTGGTAGAGCTAAAGCTTGGTAGCCTAAAACTTTCTACCAAATTTGGTTAACTGTTGCTCCATTATTAATTATGGTAATTTATCAGATTTATTCAAAAAATAACAAATTGCTGTCTCCGCTATTTCTTGAACCACTTTTCATTCTGATTTTTTTATATGCTAGGGCTAGGGGAGCTCAAAAACGTTGTACACGAAAAATTTCAAAATTCATTAATTTGCTAATTTATGCAAATTCAAATCACAATAAAATCACAAAAATGTTTTCAAAATTATGCTTTCTTCATTAATGTAATTCATTATTGTAAAGTAAATGCTCTTCTCCATCATTTCTGATAGTTTGATTGATTGAGCTCTTATTTATATTCATGTTCCTTCGGGACATCAATTTTAATTTTTAAGCCAGTAATAAAAATTGTACACATGAAAATTTCGGATATATGGATGTTGCGAGATGCCGGATGAGGCGGCTACGTCATTGACGTTTTTCTAGTTTTTTTTAGCTAGCAGCACCTTTATGTGGGGAGAGGGGTGCGAAAAATCACCAAAATTAACCCACAGTAGCTTGCAGTCCATATAAAAATGAAAAAAAAAAGTACAAAATAATACTGCTGTATATCAAAATCCATGTCTTTTCATTCAAACTTTGCAAAGTTATAGAAGAAAGTATACTAAAGAGGTAAGAAAACATTAAAAAAAAATGGGGGTCCATGTACTCGTTTTCGAGGCTACTGGAGCATTAATGTCATGATATGGGGCTGCTTAAAACACACAAAATCTGCGCCTAAAAGGCATGGAATTATCCAAGATAGGGATGAATGCAAAATCAGCTTCATTTAAAAATCCATGCCATTTTTATCAACTTTCGCAAGAATTTTAGAGGAAAGTATACTAAAGATGTAGAAACATTCGAAAAGAAAAAACAATCTTTTTTCTTTTCGAATGTTTCTACATCTTTAGTATACTTTCCTCTAAAATTCTGGAAAGTTTGATAAAAATGGCATGGATTTTAAATGAAGCGTGATTTTGCATTCATCCCTATCTTGGATTAGATTCCATGCCTTTTAGGCGAGATTTTGTGTGTTTTCGAGCCCATTCACTGACATTAATGCTCCAGTAGCTCGAAAACGAGTACATGGACCCCCATTTTTTAATGTTTCTACCTCTTTAGTATACTTTCTTCTATAACTTTGCAAAGTTTGATGAAAATGACATGGATTTTGAATATACAGCAGTATTATTTTGTACTTTTTTTTTCATTTTTATATGGACTGCAAGCTACTGTGGGTTAAATTTTGGTGATTTTTCGCACCCCTCTCCCCACATAAAGGTGCTGCTAGCTAAAAAAAACTAGAAAAACGTCAATGACGTAGCCGCCTCATCCGGCATCTCGCAACATCCATATATCCGAAATTTTCATGTGTACAATTTTTATTACTGGCTTAAAAATTAAAATTGATGTCCCGAAGGAACATGAATATAAATAAGAGCTCAATCAATCAAACTATCAGAAATGATGGAGAAGAGCATTTACTTTACAATAATGAATTACATTAATGAAGAAAGCATAATTTTGAAAACATTTTTGTGATTTTATTGTGATTTGAATTTGCATAAATTAGCAAATTAATGAATTTTGAAATTTTTCGTGTACAACGTTTTTGAGCTCCCCTAGCCCTAGCATATAAAAAAATCAGAATGAAAAGTGGTTCAAGAAATAGCGGAGACAGCAATTTGTTATTTTTTGAATAAATCTGATAAATTACCATAATTAATAATGGAGCAACAGTTAACCAAATTTGGTAGAAAGTTTTAGGCTACCAAGCTTTAGCTCTACCAGATAAAGCAAAACTAAATCAAAATTGGTTGAGAAAATGAATGAGAAGCATTTTTTGTGATTTTATTGTGATTTGAATAAATTTGCATAATGAATTAATTTTTTAATTTGCATAACTGATTTAATTCAAAATTTTGTTAGAAGTCTTGGAAGCACCCCACCTCGCCCTATCACGATCAAACAGCAATGAAAATCGTCAAGAAATGTGGGAGAAGCAATTTTTGTTATTTTTGCGAAAAATTTGCCATAAAATTACCATAATTAATTAATGGAGCATTAATTTCAAATTTCTGTGTAAGAGTTTAATCGTGCATAACTCAGCCCTACCAAATAAAGCACTTCACAATCAAATCGGTAAAATGAAGGAGAAGAAGCATTTTTGTGATTATCGAAATTGCATAAATTTGCATAATTGATTAATTTCAGAATTATTGTGGTAGAATCTTTGAAAGCCCCCACCTAGCCCTATCAGCATTCAACAAACAGAATGGGAAAATCGCTTCAAGAAATGTGGGAGAAGAGCAATTTTGTTATTTTGTGGATACAAATTTGCATAACATTGACCATATTAATTGAGTATAATTTCAAAATTCTGTGTAGAAGTTTAATGGCATAACTCAGCCCTACCAAATAAAGCAAATCAAAATCAAACATCGGTGAGAAAAGTGAAGGAGACAGAAGCATTTTTTTTGTGATTTCGAATAAATTTGCCATTAAATTAATATATATAATGAATTTCACGATTCTGTGTAGAAGTTCTTAAATCCCCCACCTAGCCCTATCATATGAACAAATCAGAATCAAAATCGGTTGAGAAATGACGTAAGAAGAAACATTTTCAAAACTGTGGACGGAACGGACGACGCCGGACGCCCACGCCATGGCATAAGCCTCATCGCAGGCCCTTCGGGCGGAAGAGCCTAAAACGAGTACATGGGCCAACGTATAAAAGCTTTCTACACCTTCAATATACATTTCCTTACCAACCTGAAAATTCTGATGAAATTTATATGGGTTTTGACACAGTCATGTGGATTTAAAGTCAACGTTATGAAATCATGAGGCCTAACAGAGGCCTAAATCTTGTGATTCACATCATT
>JZLH01S0602032.1:0-16131 GCA_001188425.1 Eucidaris tribuloides
GTTGTTTTAAAATTAAATATCAGATATTTTGGGTTTTTGATTGATTAATTTGTAATTTCATTAACTCTGAACATTTTAGTAACAATTATGCATTCCTGCTTGTACGATGAGATATCAAACCCTTCTTAAATCATGTTGCGAGCAAAAATATATTTGGTGTCGTCTGCATACACACAAAACTTGAATGATTAGCATGTGTTTTAACTATATCATTAATAAACGAATAAAAACAGGTGCCCTAAAAATACTGCCCTGGGACTCCCCTATCCACCCTAAGCATGTCTCAGACAGTCAAGTCATCTATAACGGTCGATAAGCTTGCATCCTGTTGACAAATAGCTTCTCGAAACAACTCAAGAACGGTTGCCTCTAATTCCATTTAAGTTGTCTTAATTTGTATAACAAAATCTGCATGCGGCTAAGGCCAAGCAAAAGTGCTTTACTCGTAGATCTACATACATGTCCAACGCCTATTTCATTTCTTTTCACAGTATTTATAAATTAATTCAGAGGTGTTAAAATTCAAGGCAGTCTTCAGTGAATGGTGTGTCTTGAAACCAAATTGCTGAGGAATGAGAATTACAGTTGCTTATTCTAAAAGCTGTATAACAAACGATTGTATATAAGACGTTCATAATGATTTCTTGAAAAAGATTGATAAGAGATATTGCGGTCGATTAATTTGAAAGTTCGATCAAAACATTTCCTTTTTAAACACTGGTATAACTTTTGAAAGTTTCATGCAGGTCCGCGGAAGACTCCAGAAGAAAATGTGATGTATTAAATATATGACATAAAGGTCAGTTATACACAAAATTGTCTGTTTTTTAAGAAAGGCGAGAAAAACAATCTAAGCATCAAGAGTGCTTGTTATTTCATTTGTTTTAGATTACTTTCAGATTGTCTTCTTGTCGGTTGGCAGACAAGAAAAAGGGGACTCGGTACCTTCATTTTCAAGAAAATCATGAATATGAATAGTTTGTTTTGGATTTAGTTTGAATACGACCTGAATGTGACAAAATTAGGAATTTGAACGCGGTATGCCGATATCCCTTCGGATCGACAAGCGTTTGGTATCATTCACGTTCATGTATAAAGGTAATTGTAAGGTCGGGTTTTGCCAAGTAGGTCATGCAATTACATTTGCCAAGCTGCCGTTTTAAGTTAGCATCAATTAAGTTCAAGTTGTGCTCCATAGTACGCCTTTCTTGAAATCACCGGTATAATTGTCTGATTAAGTTTATTTCTATAGCATGCGTATCACTTTCTTTTTTGACGACATAGAACTTCGTTTTTAAGTAGCGTCTATACAGGCGTTGCTTTTTACCAAAATGATTCTCAGAATACCCCTTGTTATCCAAGGCTTTTTTTTTGGGGATTCCTGCCTTATCTCGTTGCGGCGAATAGATTTGTTCTTTTAGAATGGTAGACGGTTTTTGTTAAATGACTTCAGTTCGATTAATGGAACGCCACTATCTAAGCTCCATTGGCGTCACAGTGTTCATTTACAAAAGACCAGGTCTTTCGAGCTTAGGTCCTCATACAACGATTTAAAGTCGTAGTTCCACACCTTAGAATTTACACTCTTTACATGATTGGTTTTTTTTTTCAGCTACGAGATAATAAACCAGTAATCTGAAAAACTGGGAAGTGATCAGATAGATCGGAGTACAAAATGCCAGGTAAAATTGGATTCTCAATGACATTGGTGAATATGTTGTCTATACAAGAACAGGATCGTATTGTAACACGAGTTGGTTTTGAGATAAGCGGAAAGAAGGAAAACGAGTGCATTGTATTGATAAAAGAGCTGGTATCTGAATGGACAGCGTAATTGAGAAGATCGAAATTAAAGTCACCAGCAATGTAACATGCTTTGTTTTCTTGACCTATTTTAGAAAGAGAGTTCTCTAAAAGGTCGTTGAACACTTTACCACAAGTGTCAGGAGATTTGTAAACTGTTCCCACAATAACGTTCTTTCATTCTTGTTCAACTTCAATAAAGAGCGTATCAATTGACTCGGTACAAAAATCAAGATCTGGTCTTGCTTTGAAAACAACATCATCTTTAACATACATACAAACTCCCCCTCCTACTCTTTCAAGTGTATGTTTTTGAATAAGTGTATAATTTGGAACGTTGAAAAATGAAAAGGGTTTCTCCCTGAACCAAGTTTCAGTAAATGCATAAATGGAAAACTCATATTTCAATGCAAATATATATATATCGTTTAAATACTTAGAATCATTTCTGCAGCAATTGATCTTTATGGAGCTATTGTTTTTGGATTATTCTTACATTGTGTATAACACAATAATAAATGATAATTAGGAGCTAATGCTAAATTCTTGAGGCAGTGTGGGAATGATGGGCCTGCTGAAGTAAACTTGTATTCGTAGGCCCCAAAGGAAATAAAAGAGGGAAAATCAAAATAATGTGTAAGTCAACAAGGTAGGCTATATGAGAGCAGTTTTTAAAATAACGGAACAATATACAAGCAGCAGCAAACAGCATAATGACAATACGATACAATACGATACAAAACAGAAAAAAGACAGGACGGGACATGCAGATACGAAACAGAGGACAATACTGAAAAGGAAAAGGGGTGAAAAAAGAAAAAAAAAGAGAAGATAGGAAGAAACCCAGGAGACAATGTATGCTAAATGACATTTTCCGCATTAATTAAAATAGGAGAGAAAATAAAAATTGTACAATATCACCACAATAATTTCAATTTAGTATTATGCACTGTACGTGTGTATAACTGAATTAAATAGAAAGCCTGAGAAAAAGAACCGGGTTCAATTGATGGAAGGAAAACCGGAATAATAGGTTTACCTTGAGGAATAATATTGTAGAGAGACTCAAATTGCAAGGAACAGGTAAAATGAGTTACAGGGTATTATCGTCATACAAATTCAGAAAGATTGCTTTGATCTTTCTTGTGAAGCCGGTATGTATTGTAATGGTTTCGCGCACATCTAAAGGCAAATAATTTCAAAGTTTTGGTCCGCTGTTAGTAAAAATTTTGTTGGCAAATAAAGTTCTGGTTCGAGGTCGACGGTAAAAGCTGGCTTGCCTGGTGAGGTAATTGTGGTATTGGTTGTTGGTAGTAAACATATTTTGGAATACTTTGGGTAAATCATTCTGTCATAGTTGGAACATAATTACGCCGAAGTTCAATAGATAAACATCATTAACTTTGAGGATATTATTGGTCTTGAAGAGGGGGTCGGCGTGTGATAGAAAATCCGCATGGCATGTAATTCTCATTGGTTTTTTTTTGTAGTAATGTAATATTTTGTAGTTGAGTTACCATGGAATTAATTACCCCATGATAAAAATAGCGTAGTTAAAAAACAGCAATATTGAGGTAGAATATAACGTTACAAGGGTTATTATTGTATTTTCTAATGCTATTGTCGAGGTAGATTACTATATAGAATTACCAAAAAAGCATGAAATTTGCTTTCTGAAGATTGAGAGAGAGAGCTTATTAGCTTTAATCCAGTCATATATATTCTTGAGTTCACTGTTCATTGTGTCGAGTAAATAGTTTGAATTTGAATGGGAAAAGAAGGTGCTAGAGTCGTCTGCAAAATGAACGAATGATAAACAGTCCGAGGATTTATGAAAATCATTTATGTAAATGATAAACAAGAGGGGACCTAAAAGAGAACCTTGAGGAACACCGCAAGGTACTACTTTCGTTGATGAATTTTCATTTTGCACTGATACAAATTGTTTTCTGTCATGTAAGTACTTCCTGAACCACTCCAAGGATACTCTAATTCCGTAATATGAGAGTTTATACAAAAGTATGTCATGGTTGATGGTATCAAAAGCCTTGGAGAAGTCCAGGAACACACCTAATGTATGAAACATAGGCGTACGCAGGATTTTGCCAAGAAGGGCGTTAATCCGACGACGACCTAATTCATGTTTTGCCCGCCAAGAAAAATTTTTACCGGCCAAACATCATCCGGCAAGCGTGGGGCGCCGGGGGGCGGCGACGCCCCCCCCCCCCTTTTTGATGAAAAAAGGGGGATGGCGGGGTGTTAACATCCCCTTTTCAAAAGAGTTGTTTTAACACCCAACCCCCCCCCCCCTCCTGCGTACGCGTATGGTATGAAAGTATTGTCGGAAGCTCGAGATACCTTTTCAAAGAAAGTGAGAATTGCATGCGTTGTGTTGTGAAGTGATCTAAATCCGATACTGAAATCAAAGAGAATGTTTGACGTTAAAGAAAATCGTATTGTCCGCGAGTAAATGACTTTTTTTAGTAAGTTGGAGAAACAAGTTAAAAGTGAAATTGGTCTGTAGTTATTGAGCTCTTGGTCGTCTTCTTTTTATAAATATAAATGACTTTTTGCAAGTTCCATATCTTCATGGCGATACCAGAATTAATAGAAAGATTAAAGACATGTGTCAGTGGTTGCACAATTTCTGGACTTACGTATTTTACAACAATATTGTTCACACCGTCATGCCCAGAACGTTTTTATTATCAATATTGCCAATTAGGTTTAAAAGCTCTTGCTCATGAACGGGATCGATAAAATAGTGAATGAGGAATTGGATCGTTCAGGAAATTCGCAAAATGTCGGTTGGAGGGAGGGAATTCACGAGCTAAATCGGTTCCAATATGAGAGAAATAATTATTAAATGATTCTGCTATGACACGTGGATCTTCAGTCAAGTTACCATTGCAGTTTATTTTTGAAATCTGTGGTTTGTCTTTTGACTGATTTAGAATACCATTTATGACATTCCAAGTGTATTTGCAATTATTTTTTTAATTTATTAAGTTGCGTGCAAAAATATAGCTTATATTCTCTACGTAATAAGGTGGTAAGAATATTTTTAAAATTTGTGTATTTCCTTATGGACTGTTCAGTCAGATTGCTTTTATAATTGTAATATAGGTATATATATTACGAAAAACAAACAGATTAAGACAACATTAATATACATGACAGTAAAGAATTAAATCAAATCATTCATTCATCCATCTATCCGTCCATTCATACAAACATACATACATGTATGCATACACACATTTATTTATTTATTTATTTATTTATTTATTTATTTATTTATTTATTTAATTAATTATTTATTTATTTATTCATTTATTTATTTGTTTGTTTATTTATTTATGTATTTATTTATTTAGTTAGTTGAATAGTTAGTTAGTAAGCTAGTTAGTTAGTTAGTTAGTTAGTTAGTTAGTTAGTTAGTTAGTTAGATATTCCGTTTTATTTTTGCAGGATAGCCCTTTCAGTTATCAAACTGATTAAAAAAGGGGCCCTGCAAAATAATATAAAATTACAATTTAATATCAAAATATAAACATAAAATATGAAACAGAATGAAAACTACATACAATGAAAAATATAAAATATGAAAAAGAGTCAAGAAACAGAGTCTCTAGACAATTACAAAATGTACGAAAAATCGAAAAGGAAAGTGTTTGGCTAGATAACTATCATTATTCAGATTAAAATATGTTTTAAAAAAAATGAAAAGAATGTTGGAGAATGTTTGGGAATGATACTTACAAATTGAAATATTAGCTCCCGCAAAATGCATTACAGTAGAAGTCTAAATTGCAAAAGCAGGATTAAGCGATTAACGGAAGAAAGGTTTTTGTACTTGGATTTAATCAATTGTAATGGTGTGGCGTTTCTAACACATTCATTAATAATGTACACACATTCATACATACACACAATCGCACATACATATATACATGTACATGCAAATGTTTACGAGACCAAATTCATTTCACAACTTACTTTTTACACCGAGTGCGTGATGGCCGTGACTCATTCGGTATCCAATAATGTTACACGTTGAACCTATGTTATGATTAATATGTATCACGTACGTGTATCAGCTGGTTAGGTGGGCGGTGAGTATATGGCTTTGGTATATCATAATACATTCTACTAAGATAATAAAACAAAGCACTTTATGCTGACTCTTTTATAAAGCCGTTCGTCGGAAACCTCCCTGTTGGCGGGAAGCGGATCCGTGGAGTGGGCGGCTCTGTGGAGGAGAAGGTTTCGGGGAAGGGGTAGCCCGCGCGTCGCGCTGCGGCTTCCTGTGACGAGGTCCCCCTTACCTTTTAAAGTTGGTCTTCCCTGACCTAGACAACGGAATATACTGCAGTAAAACTGTCACCAAATATATGTAATTAAGATCTTACAGAAGCGCAATCTATTGTCAACACGACGGTTGTTATTAGTGGTACTAATAGATTATTTGTTTGTTGGTTTGTAGTGATCATAGATACATGGTTGCATGTGTGCCATCATCGAAATTCCGCATCCAGTTGCCGATTGGATGGGGGGGGGGGGTTGGAGGAGGGAGTGGGTCATAGCCCACCTATTTGGAGGACCAGTTGTGGCAGACCAGCCAAGGGTGTCGCCAGGGTAAAATCTAAGGGCGGGCAAAATCCGTCGGAAAATTCGCGGCCAAATCAGTAGCCGAAAAATTTGCTCAATGCTTTGAAAAAAAATAGGGGCCTCCGCCCCTGCCTCAGACGTGATGAAGTTAGAACAAACAACAACAACATGAACAAGAACACTTGATCTTCTCACGCTGGCTCTGATGATGTTAACATCTCTCCAGTAAGTGATATCACCCCCACCACACCCCACCCCTGCCCTTACTACTCCCTTTCTGGTACCGCCCCTGGTACTGCCACTCGAGTATCTATAACAAATGAATGATTGTTTTTGTCATAAATCTTCTATTTGATACCGGGTTCTGCGGCTTGTCATGTGTCCATAAGTATTAATGAACTCCGGTAACCTTTTGAGGCTCCTTCCCTTTTTACTTCGTTTCATTTCGTATGGTGTATGTGTAATTGTAATCCTTCACAATTTATTTAGGCCGTTATAAAATGTCTTTGTCATCCTCTGAATTTTGTTTTCTTATTCATGATTTTTATGTTGAGAAAGTGGAATATAATGAATTACATTGAATTAAATAAACTAAGCATGATAATGATTAATCGCGTAATTTAAAGGCACTGGATCTCTTTTGCATGTCTAAAAATTAACATTGTGTAAAATACAATGGCATTTAGAAGAAAATGCCATCTGGGAACCTTTAGCAAAATATAGGACCCGGAAACTCAGTTTTAGTGAAATTATAGTGACCGTTAGACTCTGATTTGATTTTTTTTTCTCACGAGAAAAAAATTCCTACCATAGAACGTACACTAAACAGCTAATGTTTTTCTTTCGCATTGTTCAAATTCTAGGAAATAACTGACCCCCAATTTCACAGACATACCCTTCATCAATAGCCTAAGGGTATGGGTTATCTTTTCCTGGTCTGTGGGGATGTTTGCAAAGGAGCATACGTTTCAAAAATTGTGCGTAGTAAAATAATAATGATGACGATAATAATAATAATAATGATAATAATAATGATAATAATAATAATAATAATAATAATAATAATAATAATAATAATAATAATAATAATAATAATAATAATAATAATAATAATAATAATAATAATTCATGTGATTTGTTTTGCGCCAAATCCATTCTGTAGAGTGCTCAAGGCGCATGTTTTTAGAAAAAGAAACAGTGAGAAAAAGGAATATAGACGATTATAGAATTAATAGGAAGCACTGAACAGATGAGTTCACTAATAGTGATAGTTCTAAAAATAAAGGACCCCCCCAAAAAAAAAAAGTAAAAGGAGCGTCATTGTGTGATATAGAGGCAAAGTTACGTATTCCTCAGGTATTTATTTGTCCATTCAAGCACTAATGCGCAGCTCAGATATCAACGGTTCTGCACAAAATGTTACTGATTTTCTTTTATTCTTCAAAGTGTGCAATTTACCCCAACGTATATGGTTATAGATTTCCTTGTCAAATCTCCCTCAGAAAATGTATACCGTTACCATAGGCGTAACGAGGGGTGTTTGCGGAGTGTTTAGAGTGGTCAGACACCCCTTTTTTTTAGCAAAAGGGGAGTGTTTAAAACCTTTGCTGTTCTGGAAAGCACCCCACTTTAACATAAAACGTTTCCCGTCGGTCGCGTTTTAGCTTTGAGCGGACATGATATGGTCGTGAAAATTTTCCCGTCCAATTTTTTTGCCGGGAAAACTTTTTCCATAGATCCCCCCCACCCCTCCCCCAACGCCTTCAAACGTCCTCACTTTTCATCCATTTTGACCAGTTCTGTTTGTTCATATATACAGTCTGTATTAAAATATGATGGCCTACAGTATATTTTTTTAATGATAAGACGTTATAAACCTACTTGTCTTTGGTGTCATTTTAAAGCCGAGACAACTTATTTTTTTTAAGTATTTTTTTAAGGATTTGATTTAGCGATGTTGTTCTTGAGAAATTAACAAAATTTCTACGATTAAACAAAGTGCCATTTGTGTCGATTCTGCCATTCGTTAAAAAAATATTTTTCGCAAACTCCCACGGAAAACTAGCAGCGGGTCCAGGGTAAAATCTTAGGAGGGGCGAAAAATGTGTCGGGAAAATTTTGCCCGACAAGAAAAATTTTACGTGCCAAATTACAAGCCAAACTTCATCCGATATGGAGGGGGCCCTGCCCCCCCCCCCCCCGTTGTACCGCCCCGATTTGGCTTAAGAAAGCCCGCAGGAGTTGGTGAAAGCTTGTCAACAATTTGTTTAAGGTTGGTAAAGTTTTAAACTAAACTACATTATATAATTACAGTACCCCCAAATCGATGAAAGTGTTCTCTATCAAAACTAGCAGTGCTGTATCCCCAAATCACCCCGCCCCGGTCGTTCCTCGTCATTAGCCTAACTTTGAGTCCTCTTGCCACCTTTGTGAATTAGTCTTATATTATCCCCCCCCCCTCCCCACTTTCTCCATCCTCTCTTCCTCTTTGAACTGTCTTCACGCCGGATGTTGCAGTCAGAGGAAGCCCACAAAGATCATGTTCATAGCAGCCGTGTCAATGAATTTGGGAAACCCCAAAACCAGGATCATGGGCGGTTTCACATGCAGCATTTATTTTAGGAAAATGACGTATATTACAACATGTAGCCTAAACGGATACAAAACAAAAAACCAAGTTCGATAGAATACCAATGGCGGATCCAGAACAAAAATCAAGGGAGGTTACCAAGTGACATGATGGGTAAAGTTTTGATTACAAAAATTAATGTTCATTGTCACGTTTTCGAAGGGCGGCGCCACGGTGGAGGGGCCAGAGGGGTGAACCTGCTCCAAGGGCGTAGGCGGGGGGGGGGTGCGGCTGCGGTGACGTGCAGCCGCCGCCTCCACATGAGCCATAAGGAGTTTCCACCCTAAAGCAAAAACGAATTGCACCGACCTTTTTTTTATTTCAAAGCTGATTTTCTCAAATTTAGTTCCACTCCCTAAGATGTGCATCCTCCCTGTTCCTGTGTCTGTGTATGTTTGTGTGTGTGTGTGTGTGTGTGTGTGTGGTGTGATGTGTGTGTTGTGTGATGTGTGTGTGTGTGTGTTGTGTGTGTTGTGTTGTGTGTGTGTGTGTGTGTGTGTTGTGTGTGTGTGTTTCCCGATCGGATGCTCTCCCCTCTCTAAAGATTATATCCTGGCGCGCCTCTGATTGTTCCACGATGTAACGCATCGTGTTGCTATTCACAGATAATGTTCGAAATAATCATCACAATTATATTTACAATAACATTTTTTTTTTTACTTATTACTCGGTATTTCGGTGGATTTCGCTTAAGTTATATACCTGCTAACCTCTGAATAAAAAATTACGGATGAACAAGATCAAAAAAAGTCTTATTGTCTATGCAAATGATGGTGAATATCTTACTATCCGCCTAAAATGTAAAAAATCACAGCAGTAAAGTATATATTGCAATATTTTGTCCAAAAATATCTTACATCTGCATCAGAAAATATTATCTGGCTAGATCTTGGCTTGAATAAAAATTTTCTAATTGATAAAATTTTACTGTTGTAAGGTAGCTGTGTGAAAAAATGCGAGTCATTGTCCGGCCTTCGCGGGGGGCAAAAACCAGCGGAAAAAAATGGGGAGATAATTTCACCATCTACCTTGAATCGAGGTGGCTCAGAATCAGGACGTTGCGGGGGGGGGGGTCAACATTCATGACGCATCCGTGTAGATGAACTCGAAGAGGAAAAAATACGATGTATATAAGTTAAATATCCGCGAGCATAATTCGCCAAATCTGAATGTGTGAAATACATGTAATATCAGCATATATTTTTCAAGCATTGTGTTAATAATTGCGACTGATTATGGCTTGATTTTCTCGTAAAGAACCAACATATGGTTTTCCACCAATAATACGGAGCTTTCGATCGAGTGGACGTGGACGTCGTTCACGTCGACGGTGATGCGTATCCGTCAAGTGACTTCGCACGTCATCCATTGTCGAAAAAAAAAGTTCTGTTCAAGTGTTTACATCAGGTATGTGGACTGTAATGAGAAGAATTCTCAATCAGAGCTCTTGCCAGCGTCAGGTTGTCTCATACGTCCACTGTCCGAGAGGACAACGACAAATTGTCCAATCTAGCGTTGTCTTCTCGGGCAGTGGACGTATGAGACAACCTGTCGCATGTGCAGTACTGGCAAGAGCTCTGATAACAAATTTTCCGCATCACAATCCTGATGTAAACAAATAAAAATCTTATTGTTTTGGACAATGGATGACATGCGAAGTCAACTGATGGATATGCATCAGTGGTCGACGTGGACGACGTCCACGTCCACTCAATTGAAAGCTCCTTAATGTAATCATGTTAACTTGACGAGCCTTACTGCTGAATAGGGCGCAGACCGTATCAGAAAACCACATCGGTTTTTTTTTAAGTCTTCGTGCCCCGGCTTCGGCGGTGATTTGGCGATGTTTTTGCTTCAAATCCAGGCTTAAAATATGCCTATGTATACAAAGTTACAGAATTAGGAGATTAATTTGCTAGATAGATTGAATAAACTAATAGCACACCAAGAGGAGTATTTGTTATGGTGGGGGGGGGGGTAGGGTGGCAAAATTAGGAAATACATCCACAGCAATAAATCCTACAAACTCCCACTGCACATATTATCGTGTTGGCCCTAGAAATCGTTTGTATTGTAAAAACTACGATTGCCATATTTCTGTCTTCCTGTAACCTCAAGTTTTTAAGTTATCTTCAGTATACTCGACAATACGAAAATTATTGCTGTGATTTTCAACATTCTCCTCGTCTTCTTCTTCTCCTCCTCTTCTTCCTCCACCATCACCACCACCATCACCATTACCACCACCGCCACCACCACCACCACCACCATCACCATCATCACCACCACCACCACCACCGGTCCGCCTTCATTTGTTCTTCTATCACCCCACAACACCCCACAACGTCACACGTTGTTTTCTCTCTTTGTCTCCTATACTGTATACGTAGCTTGCACTGTTGCTATCATCATCATAATCATAATCATCATCATCGTCGTCGTCACCATCCTCACCATCACCATCATTTCCATCAGCACCACCATCGTCGTCAATGTCACCATCATCACCACCACCATCATCTCCATCATCACCATCATTAATCATACAATTAATAGTAGTAGTAATATTATCCTTTCATTATTATTATTATTATTATCATTATCATTATCATTATTATTATTATTATTATCATTATTATTATTATGATTATTATTATTATTATTATTATTATTATTATTATTATTATTATTATTATCATTATCATTATTATTATGATTATTATATTATTATCATCATTATTATCATGATTATTATTATTATGATTATTATTAGTATTATTATTATTATTATGATTATTATTATCATTATTATCATTATTATTATGATTATTATATTATTATTATCATCATTATTATCATGATTATTATTATTATTATGATTATTATTAGTATTATCATCATTATTATCATTATCATTATTATTATTATTATGATTATTAGTATTATTATCATCATTATTATCATTATCATTATTATTATCATCATCACCATCATCATCATCATCATCATCATCATCATCATTACTTTTGTGTTTGTTTATTTTGTTCTTTTTTTGGGGGGGGGGGTCCTGGTGACATGCACCAGAATGTGCATGGATTTTTAAGAGTAAAACCAAGAATAAAAGCCAAACATCATATAACCATTTCAAGCAACATAATAAATGATAAAAAGGATCTCACTATGGATATCAGGTAATGATGGGGGGGGGGGCGGAAGAGAAAAATCTCTACTAAAACCCACATTTTCTGTCCTTAAACTAAGTGTACATACATGTATGTGTTTATGTGTTTGAGTGCATGTGTGTATGACTGGGTGGGAGATTTTGCTGCTAGAACTGTGTTCATGTACAGAGTGTCTCAAAAAAAATTGTGCAAGTGAAAACCGCCCACTTTGGCAATTAGAAAATACCCTTGTGACATGACGCTTACATCAACGTCAAGAGCATAGTCGTTAGTTTTGTTCAATTTACTTGTCTTAATCTTGAAATATGCTAATTTAAATAAGAAAGGGTAAAATTGCAATTGTGCCACTTTTACTACAATCCCTTGTAAAAGTGACACATTGTGATTCCACCGTTTTATTCTTTACAAGATATCTCGAGATTAAAACAAACAAATTGAAAAAAACAAGTGGCATTTAAAAGCTAAGACTTTGCCCTTGACGTTGATGTAAGCATCATGTCACCAGAATATTTTCTAATTACCGAAGAGGGCGATTTTTACTTGCAGAATTTTTTTAGACATGCTGCAGCACGTCTCAAAAATTGTTTAAGTGAAAAGCGCCCTCTTTGACAGTTAGAAAATACTGCTGTGACACATTGTAACGTCATCATCAAGGGCAACGTCTTAGCTTTAAAATGTTGTTTAATTTGTTCAATTTGCTTGTTTTGATCCCAAGATATCTTGTAAAGATAAAACGGTGGAATCACAATTGTGTCACTTTTACGGGAAGAGGGCCTGATGCTATTGTTGACTGTAGTAAAAGTGGCACATTTGTGATTTTACCTTTTCGTGTTTAACTGAACATATCTCAGGATTAAAACAAGCAAACTGAACAGAACAAACGGCATTTGAAAGCTAAGACTATGCCCTTGATGGTGATGTAAGCATGACGTCATAAAAATATTTTTGTCATTACCATTGAGGGCGCTCTTTACTTGCACAATTATTTTTGAGACACACTGTAAGTAGTGCTCCATCGCAATACAGTGGAATCTTATTATAAAGAACACTGATATAACAAAAGCTTGTTATACGGAAGTAATTTTCTTGGTCCCAAAGTTAAAATGTTCTTTGTATTTTATTGGTTTGCAAACTTTGATATAACAAAATTTTGATTTAACAAAGTAATTGCACTGGGCCCACGGAGTTTGTTACAATGAGAGTCCCCTGTACAATTATCAAAACAATACATGAAAGATGTTTCCACTAGACATGGTACAGTTTATCATTATTAATTTTATTAATAACCGGTAAATGACACATAAACATGAATTGATCACATATATTTCATGCTAAAGAAAAGGTCAATTCTAACATCAGTAGCAGACACAGTCAAAATTCAACATAAGACGCAAAAGGCTGTGTGTAGTATTATAGTACTGTGTGAAGTCAATATTACAAAAGAGTTAACCACAGATTTATTGCTATAGAATTTATGTATGTTCTTCAGAGCTTCAAAATTGATGTTTTAAATGGACAAGTAGGTGTGGTTTCATTATTTCTAAACGTGACAAAGATGCATAGTAAAGCCATAATTCTTTAGTTACATGTACATTACAACCACATTATAATTTCATACGAAATAGAGTTCTCATTGCAATTATATGGTGACAAAAAATTTGTTCGTATGTGTATCAAATAGACCTGCGAACTAGCATACTCAATTTTCTACATATTATTAAAACAAAGGTTGTTTTTGAGAACCTGAAAGCTTGACAGACGTTTCCCAGATATAGCAAAAATGCACGTAGACTGGATTTCAAGTACATGCATTGTAATTCATTCCTTAATACCAGGTTTATTGAATATTTTGTTACGAGCTCCCAACGAAATAAACATCCATAAATTTGAATCATTTAGTAAACAGGTTTATTGTTAATCTCTTTGTATAATCATAATAATAGACCAGTTTAATTTGTATTCAAATGTTATGGCCTTTTCGTCTCTCACGGCCCTATAACGAGGTATCCATAAACATGTTCATAATGAATACATTTCAATACTTTGGAAATCCAAACTTGCATACACTAGTTGCTGCTATGTTGGGCAAACCTTGGCAAGCCTCGAGTGTTTAGGAAGCAACATTATTTTAAAAAGTAGCAAGCACAGAATAGTAAACTGGTCTTAATACATCAGATCAGTTTTTGTGTCGCCTAGAGATAGAACTACCACTAACCGGGAAGATGTTGGTTACTAGTTTGAAATTTCAAGATTAATGATGGGTAACTCATTTTTGTTTGGACTGACCTGAACACTCTTTTGAAGCGTCTGAAAAGATTGCAACGTATTGCGCAGATTCATTACTCACGATTACACCAATTTTTTTCCTTGAAACCATGCACTGGCTTCCAGTTAAAGACAGGATTGTCCTTAAAAATTCTTCTTTCATGTGCCGTTGTGTCATGGAATTACTCCCTGCATATCTAACTGAATTGTCAAGAACGTCATCAACCCAGCCGGCCTCTCGTTCCAGTAAACAAACTTCTTTACAGCTCTGTCTATTGTCAATAGATCATGGGTAGAAAGATCTTTTTATCTGCCGACCCACGTTTGTGAACATTTACCGGAAGAAATAAAATTGGCTACCTCCTTAAACTTTACGTGCCGAAGTCGCAGATTTGCGACACATAATATACATAAAGGCCAAGAGAGGTTGAATCCTTCGGCAACGGTTAAGAGTTTTAAAGGGATGAAGGCGGCCAGCAGACTAACAGCATAAGTTAAGAAAAAGTTTGAGTTTCTTGCCCACCAATCAGACTTGCACGTTGCAGAACTGCAGGCTGAAGACTGACATGCGTGTACATTGCATGCCACACGATCTGTGTTTAGCACGCACCATGGTACAATGTATGCACTGTTTGAATTGATAAGCTCCTCTCCCTCTAGCTGTTTCTGCAAACTTGCAAAGACGTAAAATAAACACAAATTAACTAATTCATACGGCCTTGCTTAGGGTGAGTATCACACAGTACCCCTTATTTAGGCTTTCTTCATCACCATGTACCATAATTTTCACAATACTCACAATGGCATTTATTTTCTTAACTTATGCCTGTTAGTTGCTGGCTCCTTCTCCCTTTAACCAAGTGTACACCGGAACAACTGGTGAAATCTCTAGCATTGGACATAGCGTGAAAGGGTTATACTCTATCAATTCATGCCATGCCCAACAGTGCACCACCACTTAATTCATCAGTGATAATTTGAGAGAAGACAGTATAGCACGCACTACCTATGCGAAAACATGTGTCTCAACCAGAAACAAAACATGACCTCTGATATTCAATGGCATATTTACTTTTACTTTATTTTACTTTCATGCCGTCTTCCTCGGTGAACCACGGCTACTTCATCTGGTTCACTGGTGAATTTACTGACGTTTCATCAGAGAAGCTTTTTACGCTAGAGCTTTCAACGGATTATCCCAGGTACACTTGGCGAAATTCTCCCTAGCGTGAAAGAAAGTTTTATTGGCGAACTACCGTTGAATTCATCGGTGAACATTCCCGTGATTTTACCTTCCAATCGGACCTGACGCCTTTTTCTTTGCACTTGATTTTTTTTTTTTTTTTGTGAGATCCTGATAAAACATTTTTGTTGTTGTTGCTTGTCACAAATAAAATGGGTACAGATTTTGTCCATCTCCATCAACACCCCCCCCCGTTTTAACCCCGTTGGAGACTAAGTATGAGTTAACTCATATTAGTGTCTATGGAAAATGCATGTTATAGTGAAATCAAATCATCACCAATGGGTTAACTTGGTGTTGGCCCTGATTTGACCCGAGATGACATAGGTAAAAGTTACTCAACAAGTATAGAATTCAGTCACCAATATCTTGCTTGAATTGCTGATCAATGTATGTAT
>JZLH01S0602032.1:23409-48592 GCA_001188425.1 Eucidaris tribuloides
ATCATCAACTTTGTCCCGTGCGACACATTTTGTGTCGTACGGGACATTTTTCTGTGTCGTACGGGACATGTCCCTTGCAACAGAGTGTATTTTTTCAAAAGTTTAATGATTTAAAATTAAATTTATAAATTTATAATATTTGAACCTATTCATCCTTTCATCTGAATAAAAATTTATGCCCTTACACCATGCTTTTTCATTTGTAATCTGTTAAAGCACCTGTTCCAAGCTTTCTTGAAGTATAGGCCTACTGGCCTAGGTTAACAAATTCAAAGCGGGAGAAAAAGGGAAAAGGAAAAGGGGGGTCTAGAAGATGTATCCAAACATTTATGTACTGCTCAGAACACAATAGGTTGTATACTTGCAAAAATATTTGTCTAAAATATTAAGTGTGTTGTACAGGACAAAATGTGTCGTACGGGACATGGGAAGCGCACCATTTCCTATGTCCCGTACGACACATTTTGTCCTGTACAACATAATTAATATTTCCCAAGATTTTTGCAATTCTTATGATGTACATACATTTTTAAGTGTCAGTTTAATCGCTTTGTAATAAAATATTTCCAAATTGAGAGAAATGCAGAGTTTTTATTGATGTATGCTAGGTAATTATGGAATTGTTTCAGAGATGTCCCGTACGACACTTTTTAATGTCCCGTACGACACGTGCGTTCTTGAAGATATTTGCCTTACACATTTTTGTGTTCAAGACATTTTCAAAATTATAGCTGTATAAAAGTAGTCTTCAGTATTTGTCTCATTGATTTAGTAGAGATTCAGTCATTTTTATTCATGCAACTCACAGAGTTTTGGACATAAACTTCAATTTTCACAAACTTGACTTTCTCTGTGTCCCGTACGACACGCAACATTTTCATCTCTAATTCACCCATAAAGAACAATTTTTTATTGGTTGTCATTACTTCACTAGGGTATCCACTAGTACTTTATAATTACCCTAAAACAAATCTTCATCGCTCAAGCATTTTGCCATGAGACTTGAAAATGTTCTCTAAATGTCCCGTACGACACGCACGGAATCGCCCATGTGCATGTCGCACCAAAAATTGCTCAAAAACATGATTTCATGTACAATTTCAATACAAATTGTGTTTTCAGCCAAAAATCATTAATGTATGAATACCTTTGCTAAATTACTGATTCAAATTGATCTATTTTATGCTATTTATGATTGCAACAGTGTCATCGACAAATTTCCTCGAAAAAGAAACAAATGCATAAGAAATTGAAAAACAATAAAATACATAAGGAATAAGTTTAGAGATCGTAAATTTTTGGTGGTACATTTGCTAAAAACACTACAAAGAATATCTAAACAAAAAATTACCACATTTGGAGCTTTACTTAGTGGATTAGAGCAAAAAGACACATATCCTGCATAAATTAGCCTAATTAATAAAAGACTTTACTTAAAAGAAAATTATAGTACAATTTTGTAGAGTATATGATGGGCCATTCTTTGAAAAGTGAAACAAATGGTCACAAACGTGACAGAACTTATTTGACCTCTGTATCTCATGTAATTCCAAAGGCCTTGCAGGTACATTGTTTTGAAATGTAAATATATCTTATATAGGTCA
Organism: Eucidaris tribuloides; assembly: GCA_001188425.1. Taxonomy (NCBI): domain Eukaryota; kingdom Metazoa; phylum Echinodermata; class Echinoidea; order Cidaroida; family Cidaridae; genus Eucidaris; species Eucidaris tribuloides. The sequence continues at coordinate 25,014 of JZLH01S0602032.1, forward strand.
ATAGTGATCAAGTGAAAATATTTAATGTTTATTTAAGCATTACTTATTTAGAGGTGCAGGAGGTCAAATATTGTTGTACGTGAGGACAATTTGTTTCACCTTTCAAAAGAATGGCCTAGATGGAATGACTGTGTGCCGATTTGTCGCAATTGCGCAGTCTACGGCCAAGATCATAAAGGGGGGGAGGGCCTCCCAGGCCCCCCACCCCAGTATTTTCATGGAGCCAAATAGCCCAGTACAGTAAAGGTTAAGTGTTACACACCCATGTGAAAACTTGTTGTCAGAAAAAGTTTGGGTTTTTTTGTACTTGAAAAAGAGCATATGCATGCAATGGTACACAAAAACTGCTTGATTACCTCCACCAGTAGATAAAACCTATGGAAGGTGGGGGTTATGTTTTCAGTTCTGTATGTTTGTCTGTCTGTTTGCGTATAAGATAACTTAAAGGCAAGATTCACCCTGACGTTACGTTGGTTTTAATAAAAGCAGAAAAATGAGATACACATATTAATGAACGTTTGGCAAAAATCCACCAAAGAATAACAGAGTTATAAGTTTCGAAGTTTTAATTTTGTGACGTCACATGCGAGCAGCTGCCCATATTGTATTTCATAAATTTTCATTTTTTAATGGTTCGTGATAGTAATTGAATGGGTGTTTTTGTCATAGAAGTCTGTATTAAATAATATTTTTGATAATATATTGAATTCAAAGGTAAAATCAGTTTCAAATTTCTGAGAAAATGGGACTTTATGGAATATATATTCCATGATATATAGGGAGCTGCTCGCATGTGACGTCACAAATTTAAAGATTTAAAATTCCAGAACTTTGTTGTTCTTTGATGGATTTTCGTCAAACCTTCATTAATATTCATTAATATGTTTCTCTCATTTTTCTGCTTTTATTAAAACCAACTTGACGTCAGGGTGAACCTTGCCTTTAAGAACGGACTTCACCAATCTTGCAGAGTGTGTTCATAATGAAAGAAAGAAACAATTAAATTTGGAGGTCAAAGGTCATGAGGGTCATAAAGGTCATAAATTATGCCTGATCTCCCAATACTAGTCAAAAGCAGATGATCAGATTTTCACTAAACATACAATTTTCATTTTTTAAAGCATTAAATGATAATTCTAAATACATTTGTTTCCAGGTCTTCATTTTTAGACCTTATGAAAGACAATTAGGGCATGGAGGATTATAGAGCTCACATTTTTAAACAGTGGTCATTGTTAACTGATGTCTTTAAGGGAAAACGTTGTTATATCTTGACAAGAAACAAAAACAATGGCTGAGTTATCACCCAAAACAGGTTGAGACTATATTGGCGTAGATTCGGCAGGCTCACTAATATTCATGAGCTTGGAAATCTCGCTAGCTGACTCTATTTTCTTAGTTTCGTTAGACGGAATAAACCTCATCTCCAATTTAATTTTTTTTAAAAGATGATAAAAATAGCTTTGAAAATTTTGCCTCCAACAAGATTCGAACCAAGGATCTTCAGATAGGAAGACCGCCTCTCTAACCACAGAGCTAGCTGCGATTTGGTGACGAGCATTGGTAATTTTGTGGTCTTATTGTATGTAACCAAGTTGTTCCAAGGTGTTAATATTAATGCGCCATACGTCATCGGCCGAACAAGACTTAATATTCATGAGCCTGCTGAATCTACGCCAATATAGTCTCAACCCCCAAAACATGGAGGGGGTGGATTTCGACCCCCCCCCCCCCCTTCCCCCTTGGTCATTTTAGGGTTACCGGTCATTCCTTCTTACCTCCAATTTGAGTTGATTTGTGTAAAACGGGATACACCAGTCTGAGCGGTTGCAACATCAATATGAATGTGTACATTATCTGTAAGAAAACAAAAAAAGATTTTTTTACTGTGTATTAATTTACATTTAAATGTGCAGTTTACTTAATGATATTTATAGTCTCTATGACCTCAGAGCTGCTAAGGAATTTGCTAGGCATAATTCTTATCATTAGAATTAATTACTTTGGCATGTTACATGTATACATGTATTAATAGTAAAATAAGTGTTAGATAATATGTATTGGTGGATCTGAGCTCATTATCATTTGGAAAGATGGATATATATTTTTTTTTACAAATGAAAACTGAAGTTTTATCAAATATTATAATTTACAGATAATTTAATTTTTTTTCCGGATTTTTCTTGATTTTATTGATTTTATAAGTATAATCTGCACAACATTGAATCCAATCACATACTTTCCACATTACACAAATAGACAAAGTGTTGACAATTTATGGATATATGATACAGAAGTCATTAATAATTCACTCTGTAAAGCTAAAAATAAAATCAAATTAAATGTATACTATGAACAAATGCAGGTGTTGCTAAACTAATCTTAATCATTTTACATATTTTTGATCTGGCAGACAATAACTAGTGATAAATATTCAAATTCTATAAGTACACTCATCATGATCTATACTCCATTACAATCCATCAGATGTATATTTATTTTAACCTTCATCATGACGAAGAATATCAATGACCCACGAAGAAGAAGAAGAGAAGAAGAAGAAGAAGAAAGAAGAAGAAGAAGAAAGAAGAAGAAGAGAAGAAGAAGAAGAAGAAGAAGAAGAAGAAGAAGAAGAAAGAAGAAGAAGAAGAAGCAAGAAGAAGAAGAGGAAGAATAAGAAGAGAAGAAGAAAGAAGAAAGAAGAAAAGAAGAAGAAGAAAAGAAAAGAAAAGAAGAAGTTCTTATAATAATAATAATAATAATAATATTAACAACAACAATAATAATAATAATAACAACAACAACAGCATCTAATTTACCCAGGTTAGCCACTTCAGTCAAATAAACTGCTCTACCAGTGGACCTTGCATAACATAAATGTTATTATTACTCTTCTCTATTCTAGAATGCTGAGCGCCTGAGCGCCTGAGCGCCTGGCTAGAAAGTCAAAGGTACCATTTTTTTAAAGTGATAGGCTATCATTGTGGAGCTTCAATTTAAAAAATTGTCAAACTTTGATATCTGAGCTACATAGTAGTGTTCAAATGAACAAATAAACACCCTAGAATACAAAAGTTTGGAAAGTTACACTGCCAATGGCAAGTTATACATGAATAAACAATAAAACTCGGGGCGAGTTTTATTAACCTAGGTGTACACACAGTAAGTCTATGGGAGAAAATGGGCAGGTGAATCCGATCAACTTACGATTTTCACTTTTTTAAAGCACTAAATAATCATTTTGAAATACAATTTTTTCAGGGCTTCATTTTTAGACCTCATCAAAGACACTGGTAGCATGGGGAATCATGCGGCTCAAATTTTTTTTAACTGTGGTAAATGTTAGCCAATACCTGTAAGTCTTTGGTATGACCCGGCCGGGACTGGAACCCACAAATTTCCGATTGTGAGGCGGACGCTTTAACCACCAGGCCATCATGCCAGTAGATGGTAAATGCTAACCCATTAGAGACAATTTGATTTCACTTTAAGTTCATTTGTCAACATATCTCTCTCTTAGTCTCCAATGGGCTAAATTACTTGTAAGAGGCCGAGGGCATACTTCAATGCGAGTTACTGTATGTGTATTACAGAATTTCAGTGTTCCAAGAAGTGTATACCTACATTTTTAAAGATTTTTTTTTCTTTATGTATTGATAAATAAAACTATTTTGAACCTAATGCTGATGCCTGAACTGAAGAAACAATTTGACTTATTCATTGAAGTTGCAATAATTTCATATTATATATTATCTTCAGAAGTGTATTTTTGTTGAAATATGATAATTACACACAGAGTTACTCAAGCTACCATTGTCATGATAGCAATGACCAGGCATGGGTATCTCAAATGTGCAATGTAATTAATGCTGATTTTCCAGTAATTGTAATAATTGTAAGTGAATTTCTAGATGTAATGTAACTGTAACTATAATTGAAAATAACATTCAATTAAATTTCTCACATACATACTGGATTTTACACAATACTATGTTAACATGTATTTTGAATCATATCATTATCTAATGGTATGTTATTCATGTTTCTGTGAAAATACCTTTGATAGAAAATCATGACTAGAATACAAGAATTTGAGGAGAATTATATTGACTACTCTTTTCAAAGAAATAAAAAATGTCTCTAAAACCAAACTGGTTGAGAAAGATATGCCAGTATATGCCAGCTGGATTGTGTCTTCTGGCTGGAAGGATTTGTCTTGAATTTGTTTACTAAGGGAGAATCAAGCATGAACATATCAGTACTGAATTTTTATCATGCCCTGATAGAAATCCCATAGAAGGCTATAAAACTAATTTGCCTGTCACAAGGCACACTAATGGTAGTTATTTTTAAATGAGTCAACTTTTAACCACAACATTTTCACAGTAGAATCCTTGCATGATTTTCAAATAGTTTACCTCAAGTTGAGGACTACCCCCAATCATGTCATTTACCTTTAGATTAGATTTTTTTTATGCCACATTTACACTATGTTCCTGGCGGTCACGGCAACCATGTTTCAGGCCACCGTGGACAACACGGGATGGATGTGAGACCACGCGGAAAGACCCGCTACAGATCATCTCCAAGTGCTGTTACGGCATATAACGTACTGTCAAGTTTTATTGCATTCCCCTCGTTTTCCTACGGCCTACTAGGTTTCTCATCTTCACCATGACTACCGTGGCAAATTTTTTGACGGTTAAAAAATCTGGCCCGGCATCCACGGCACCACGGACTGTCACGTTTGCCCAGCCCGTCCTCCCGTATGGTCTCACGTCCATCCCATTTTGTCCACAGTGGCCTGAAACGTGGTTGCCATGGCCGCCGGGAACATAGTGTAAAAGCAGCATAATACATCTCACATGCTAAAAATAGCATGCAATTGTAATTGTGTTTATCCCTGTCAAAGACAATGGGTGATTTCAAGTTTTGGATTAGTGTTCGTGTTAGTATTATCTTAGCAATAAAACAAGTGTTAATCTGAAACTTGAAATCAATCACTGTAACTAGCAAGTTGACCTCGAAATTATGATACACTTCCGGATGTTGGTGTTGTAGATGTTGAATATCATCTGCTGAACCGAGCTGGGTTGCTGGTGTTAGCGGTTTACATGCGTCTGTCTCATTCACTAACACTAGCCCCTAAGGATTAAGGAAATCTCCATTTCAAGTTCGTTGTTAGTCTTAGTATTATTTTTGTCTTGTTTTACCCAGCTGGGTCTTGCAGTTGTATGTGCAATGTGCATGGCAACACCGCGGCACGCAGTAAACGGCGAGACAATAAGATTTTAGACTGTGAAAGAACTTTGACATAACAAAATGTGTCAAATACATGATATCAAAAAGGAAGTATATACCTTCCGACAGTGTTAAATTTGTAGTACGATTGTTTAAATTTCATAATAAAATTACATTTCTTCAGGTTTTCCGCGTTTTTCATGTTTGTTGAACAAGGGATGTGACGTCACGCTCGTGTTAACACTCATGTTAAGCTATCGATTACAGAATCGATAGAGGCCATTAATCCGAGTCGCAGTGTTGGAGTTCGGTTTAACACCTCTTGATGTCTATCAACACTAGCAATAACACCAATCCAAAACTTGAAATCACCTAATGACAGTAACAGGAAAGCTCACCTGAATTGGCCGGTAGAAGGCTGTGAACTTGATGCAAGGCCTCCCCACCAGGATAATTATAACGTGACACCCCTACCATGAAAGTGGTAGCAACCACATTGATGGCAAAATGGCCGACGACACCTACTGCTAGGAGCTTCATGAAAGCTGACTTGCTGAAATTTCTAAAACTGCCAAATCAGAAAAAAATACATATCATGACAATGATGATGGTTATCAAAAAGGTAGGCAAAGTATAGAGAATCATAATTTGAGGCTTTAGTTGAAAAGATATACAGTATTTCTCAAAAGGTACATGTACGTATAATAGCTGTTAATTTGAAGTACATCATGACCACCTTCATTATCATTTTTAAATTCTATTTTTTTTTCTGTTTTACAAATGGCATTTTCTGCTTTTCTCTGCATTGTAATTTTGCAATTTTACAACTTGAAATTATGTTGGAAAAAATAACAAATAATGTCAAGCTTACTAGGCCCATGTGGATTTTGATTCAAATATGGGGACATATTTACAGGTATGCTTTATCAGGCATATTTTTGTATATTAGTTTAGTTTTATTCAATGCATATTTATTAATTTTATTTTAGGCATGATTTTTTTTTCATTTTGTTCAAAATGCTATTTTCCGCGTTATACCTCAAATTCTTTGATTTCCAAGGAAAATCCACAATGCGGAAAACTTCGGTCTTTACTTAAAGATATCCTACGTCAGATCTGTACTCACAAATAGGCGATTCCAGCGGCAGCACCCACGTTGAGCATGGGAAACACATAGATGATAAACCTCAGCTCCTTGTGGGGTAGAAACGAGTACAAGAAGACGAAACCGACGGTCGGGAACAGAAACCATGGCAACCGTCTGTCTACCAGGCAGCCAATGGGAACCAGAGTGACGCTGGCCCACAGGCCGCGAGGAATCGCCGAGTAGAAGTACCACAAAAATGGCATGGTCTGTGTTTTGATACCGAGTCAAGGACAGCATTGGATTAAAAGTCGCTTTATTACAATTTTACCACCTTGCAGACTTGGCTAGTGATAAACAGTGTTGTATCCGAGACTACAGGCCCCAAGCCCGAGGCCGCCCCAAACACGACCATTCCATAGAGATTGTACAGGTGACAAGGACCGAGACCGGGACCAAGGCCACCAAAAAATGGCCTCCGGGCCAGTCTCGGATACAACACTGGTAATATATGAAGGTTGAAGTTGCTAAATGGACAAAAATACTCATGGCAAGATAGCTTAAAAGCAGATGACATAGAAAAATGCAATTTTATGAAAGGAATTCTGTTCTGTATGTGTATATATTTTGGCCCTTGTTTTGTATTTTACTGAGGGGGAGCAAAACAACCCCAAAAAACTGAAAAGCTAACCTATCACTATTGGTAACAAAAACCCTTATCCCAGTTGGACACCCTACAGTAGCGGTAGTTATTTCTAGAAATGCATATTTATGCAAAGGTAAATGACCCTTGATGTTTTACCTTTAACTTCTATTACTTTAAAGAAATATTCCCCTGCCTATTTATAACTTTCACACTGAACCCAAACCCCTGTTTAAGTTATGCATAGAATATGCTGATTTATGTAAATTTCATTGACCTTTGATCCTTGACCCTAAACCCTTGACCAAGAACAGATTTTGCACAAACTCTAATCAGTTCATTCATATTACACCTTATGGCATGCAATAATGTTGTGATCTTGAAGTCTTTGACTCGGTCTGCGTCTCGAGATCAAATTTTGGAAGTCTCGGTCTCACAACTCAAAGTTTCAGTCTCGTTCTCAGAAGGAAAAAGTCTCAGTCTCAGAGGTGCAAGTTTTGGTCTTGGTCTCGGTCTCGGTCTCCGAACCAAATGTTGGAGGTCTCGATCTCAAAAACTCAGATCTCGGTCTCGGAAGGACAAAGTCTCAGTCTCGGAGGTGCAAGCCTTGGTCTCGACACTCAGGGTCTCAGTCTCGGTCTCGGAACAAATGTTCAAGGTCTTGGTATAGAAATTGAGACCAAGACCATTGCAGTGTTATGATTTGAGGTCTCAGTCTAGACAACAAATTTTGAAGGTCTCAGTCTTGAAAACCCAGATCTCAGTCTTGAAACTCAAAGTCTTGGTCTCCATCTCGGAAGGAAACAGTCTCGGTCTCGGAGGTGCAAGTATCGGTCTCAACATTCAAGGTCTCGGTCTTGGTCTCGGTCTCGGAACAAATGGTCAAGATCTTTGTATTGGTCTCAAAATCGAGGCCGAGGTCTACCACAACACTGGCATGCAACGAAGGATTTTCCTAATAACAGAATAAAGAGATCAAGAGTGTACAAATACAGAAAGCTAAAAAAATTGCTTTTGATACTTATGCATAATTGCACAGACAGTATAAACACACACAAAATTTGTGAACAAATACTGTACTTTGAATCACATTCACTTTGCAAAAAGGATACGCCCCACTCGGAGCTTTTGTTGAGGATGGTGTTAAACCACAGGACCTCTCCCTCGGGCCACAACCATCTCTGCCAAAATATGGAGTCCACGACCACAGTTAATCCTGCAGTGATAATAAAGCAATTCAGAACAATAATTGGTTCATTGCATTACCTCAAAAATAATTTTTGCTTCACATTGGCTATTAGAGGTAAATGACATGATTGGGGGTAGTCATCAAGAATCAAGTAAACTGTGCAAGGATACCACTGTGAAAATTTGGTACTCAAAAGTTGACTCGTTCTAAAATAAATTACATCTGTATGCCTTGTGACGGACAAATCTGTTGTGTAGGGCTCTATGGGAGGTATTTTTATCGGGGCACGCTTGATTCGTCTTAAAGGGAGAAGGCGCCAGCAACTAACAGGCAAAAGTTAAGAAAATATTCGAGTTCTTGCCAACCAATCAGATTGCACGTGCACTGAAGGGAGCTGACCATGCGTGATCAATGCATGCCACGTGACGTGTGTTAGCCATATGGTGGTAATGTATGCACTGTTTGAATTGATAAGCTCCTCCCCATATAGCTGTTTCTGCAAGTTTGTCTTAAGGTAAAACTTACAAAGACATAAAATAAACACAAATTAACTAATTTATAGGGCCTTGATGAGGGTGAGTATCACAAAGTACCCCTTATTTAGGCTGTTTTTGTCACCATGTACCATAATTCTCACAATGTCATTTTTATTCTTAACTTATGCCTGTTAGTTGCTGGCACCTTCTCCCTTTAAGTAAACAAATTCAAGATAAATCCTTCCAGCCAGGATATACAATCCAACTGGTATATCCATTGATATATCTTTGAACCAGTTTGGTTCAAGAGTCATTTTTTGTTTCTGCCAATCATGTTACTTCCCTTTAACCTGCACATCTTTGTTGAGGGTGACAGGCTTGGTGTAATTATTATTACAATCATTATTATTTAATTCAGCAAATTCACATAATCACAGAGATGCCACAGGCAACATTCAAAACTTCCTGAAATCCACACGCGAGAGAGTGGAGAGGCCAAGCCCAAAAAGTAAATTTAAGCTTATTTTTCCTGGACAAGCCCCAAATTTTGTTACAATGCCTTTACAACTAAAAGGAATTGCAAAAAATAACAAAATTCTGAAGTTTACATTAATAAAAGATCTTTCTTTCTTTAGAAAAAAAAAGGTAAATTTGGAAATTTTTGGACACTCCAGAAAATTTATATCTTTTGGAAAAATCTGGAATTTTGCATATTTCTGGAAATGGGGCATCTCTTGTAAAAAAAATATACAAAATTTGACAGGAGCTATAAAAGTGAATTCAAGCACTGTTGCCCACAGACATTTAGCAAAATGGTTAAAGTTAAAGGTTGTAGAGCAAGATAAGGCTAGGAGAAATTTTAAAATTAGACCAAATAAATGAGATTCAAAACTCAATCAAAATCTTGATACTAAACTAAACAGACTGGTGCAGAGAACAGGTTGATAATTTAGATGAAATTTGACAGTCATGTTCAATTTTTCTGTACATGTATTTTTACCCCTTACCTAGGCTTACAACACCACCAAGGGTTCCCCAGAAGATGAGCTGGGCAAACTCCAGTCTCCTGGAGATCAGTTCCATCAGCAGCATCAGCCCCATTAAGATGCACAGCTCCGAACGAAAGACGATGATTGCAAACGCAGAGGCAAGGATAAAAACGGCATGGTCTCGTCTCATCCACGCACTTATTGCACGAAGTGCTGCAAACAACATGGGATGGAAAATGATGAATCAGATGATATTAAAGAAATCTTTCATCAGTTGGGGTGGATCATAGAAGAAGAAAATTTAAAGCTTCCACCAACTTTGTATTATTTAGCTGACAAGCTTTCGTCCAGCACCTTTGGACTTTTTCAACACACAACATGGATTGGGATAATGTACAAGTATGTACCGTAACTGACTTTGAACCAAGCTTTTGGCCTAGAAAGGATAAAGAGGCCATATGGATTAAAGACAATAAACCGGCATTGAATAGGAATTCTGGATATACTCTATCTCCAATATATGCTCCAATGATTTCAAATGACAGACAGCAACTGTCAACGGGAACCATTCTAGTTGGCTTGAAAAAGTCCACACGAGTTGGACGAAAGCTTGTCAGCTAAATAATACAAGGTTGGTAGGTTTAAATTTTCTTCTCCAGATGGTATTGCTTTACATGGTTTGAATCAAACAGTGCCTTTACAAAATAATGACAAAATATTGATGAGCTGTTTCTACAGTGATGGTCACATGAAATCTTTCCAATTTACATGATGATGTATGTATAAATGTGACTGGATCTAGCACAACAAGGCACTTGGTGGCAGATATCATAATTCTGATTATTACAGCATTGGACAGCCATATGATTTTACAAGAGAATTTTGATGCATAATTCACAAACGTTGAACAGTTATAAAGAAATTTATGACAATTCCAATTTTTTTGTGTGTGCAGTGTTCTATGGGTGTATTGTTCTTTTAAACCTTTTTTTTAATGAAATGGAATTGCCAACAACCCTCAAGTTTTGCTAGACTGCATTACAAATATGTGTACAAATGCACACTCAAGAGCTCAGACCAGACATGTAATTTGCACATGTATACCCTCTGAACTTGTCTGGGTAGTGGCTTGTTCTGTACTAAAACAGTGTACAAATAATGAATGTTTATGAGTTCAATGGTATGAATATTTTCATGAGTTGAAAGATTAAACGTTCCATTTAACGAGGCGAAGCCGAGTTGAATGGACCGTTTAACCTTTCAATGAATGAAAATATTTGTACTATTGAACGAATGATAAAACATTCATTATTTGTTTTATACAACATCATAAAGTAGATCTTTGTCATTTGATTGGAGGATTGTAAAGTATGAAAAAATAGGCCTATAGCCATACATTGGTCTACATTCTGATACTCTTTTTGGCTTATTCACAAATTCAGCATGTTCAGTGTATAGCCAATGTCTCTGCAGTTTCCTCATTTTAGTCTAAATTTCATCAAAATAATATTTAAATTATTAAAGCAGTGAGTTATGTTCACCGGAAATGTTTAAACTTCAAACTTAACCCTCACGAACATCACACAGCTAAGTGGGACAGCGCGTGTACAATACGTGTAGTGCACTGCGAACAGTGAATGGGACGAAAATAGAACCAACATGCACGCAAAAATATAACCAAAATGCACGCTGCGCTGAATGGAGTATTTATTCCATGTCATGTGACCAACAATCCTCCAATCAAATGACAAGGATCTACTTGGATATTGTATAATACTGAATATTAGTATCTTTGGTGTAAGCCTTGATTTTCTCATTTATAATGAAAATATGCCTCCAAGATAGTGATCCCAGATGAGATGGCACTAGACTCATTTTCCCATTCACGTAAACTGAATGGAAAGTTGCGTGTGACTGTTACTGTACTTTTTTCTACATTATAAACATTATGGGTATTTTATGAAGAGTAACATTTACAGGAATTGTTCTAACTTACATTTTGAACAGACTAATTCACCAAATTGTTTAAATCAGTGTAGGAAGAATAAAGTGTGCCTTATATCATCATTATTTCTGATACCACATCCACACACACCCCACACACAAACAGACACATGCATACATAAATGTACATGAACATATACATAAAAATAATCTAACATACATGTACAAAACAAAGACACACACATACTAAAAAGTAGTAGACAATTAAATCTTATTCACTACACAAGTACTGTAATGACTGCAATCACTGCCAGTCAGTGTTACTTTCTGTGTCACATGGTGGCAAATTCTTGGCATAGCTTTGAAAGGTCGATCAGCAAACCGTATGACCTTTTCTATGTTTACATTAAATGTGCCAACTGCATACAGCATGGAGGGGATTCCCCTACATGTATGTAAGTCTCCCTGGTCACATTCCTTGCATTCTTGACATTCCATCTTTCTCCCAAATCACTATGGTCAATGAGCTCTAAGGCAATACAAAGATCAGAGACAGAGTGTGTATACATGCACACCACTTTTCTACACAAATTTTACCCCACCCTGATATCATTTCATACTGATGTACATTCACCCCTAAAGTGTCTGAACACCAAGGCATAAGAGAAATTTACTTTATTGTTTCTGGAAACCGACCGACCCGATGAAACAGCTGCGACTCAGTAAATTTTATGGCCTTTAGAGGAAGACAGAATATTTGTCCATGCGTGTTAGAACTTTACCTGATTTTTTTGTAGTGTTGTAGGACTCGAGTCCCAATTTGCAGGACTCAGACTCGGACTCGGACTCGAATGTGCGGGACTCGGACTCAGACTCGGACTCGGACTCGGACTCATGGACCGAGTCCCAAGCGAGTCCCTATGAGTCTTGTAAAAATGGGCCATTTTACTTGGTTTGATATGTTTTCCACACTTGAAAACACCATAAGCAGTTAGGGATCATAATTTAATAACCTCTTATACCTGTTTTATTTTCCTATCCTTACTCTGCAATGGAGGGCACAAATCCTGTGTTAAAGGAATTAGCTTAGATCTATAGCACGTAGAAATATGTACCTATTTTTTTTATTATTTTTTTTAACTTTGTGTTTTACTTTTCATTCAGATAAGAAATAAAACTGTTTGAACAAATTACCATTATGTACATGTACCTGAACCGAAGATTAGGCCCTACTAATAGGCCTATAGATATTAACTATTACTATGGAACCATGAAGGCCAGCATAATTTGCTGCAGTGAAACAATACAAGAATATTAATGAATTATCATATAATTTCATAGTTTTTTTTTTAAGTGGAAAAGAGTATTATTTTGTTATTGTAATTCTAGCTGACCTTTTGCTGATGAAAGAAAAAAATGACCACAGTGACCAGTTGCACGTTATGTGAACATAACAATGAGTGCCACATGATTATGGTCAGATCGTATCTGCGAGCTTGTTCCAGAATTTGAACATTCAAGTTCTGTGCGTAAACGCGTGCAACTCGCACATGCTTCACAGGAGTGAAGAGATCTCCGATTCTCAAACTGTCTGCATGTTCAAATTGTGCAAGTAGAAAATGAGGAAACGTGAGGCGAATGTGTCATTACTATGGTTACATATATAACAATAAGCTGGACCAGCAGCTCAGAGTATAGTATTGCATTGATTGATGTGACGTGACATGGGGAGTTGGTCAGGACTAATTTCTCAGTGGATTGGTTGTTAACGGTGTCAAAAAGGTGTGTATTATTTACTGAAATGTAACATAAAGTATGACAGGATAGAAATCCTAGTAGTAATAGTAGTACGGAGTACTTCCATCGCGCAACTGACCGACTTGGATCCGAAATAACAAAAAGCCTATATTTCGAACACGCTGATTTATTTCAGATCCAAATCGGGCAGTCGTGCGACGGAAAATCGTGTCAGGCTTAGTAACACATTTAATCATGGCCTTGCCCTTTTGCAAAGCTGGCATGCCATCACATGAGTGGAACAAATTAGGTCTAACGACATAGCCTTAGATCTAGCTCGGCCCTGATTTATTGTGGTACAACAACTTACAAGTAGATCTAACTCATAACTGCTTTCTCCAGGAGTCCCAGGCCCTAGTCCCCTATTTCCAATCACCGCACTGTATTGTCGGGGGGGGGGGGGGGCACTTAGTATAATTGTGTGATACGTATGTGCCGCGGTTGAGAACCCCCATTGTCAGCCCAAATTTCCGTTCCAGAGCATCTCAATTTCAGAAGTCACAGAAAAAATTTGATTTTTCCAGTTCCAGAGACTCCCAAATTTGCCGTTTTGCTTCTGATTTTTCGCTCGGCCGCGCCGCTTTGTGGCGCGGCCGAGCCAGAGCATTGCCCTATCAGCACGGCGCTGTGCAGTTCCAGAGCATAGCATTTTGAGGTTTTCTGAAGCCTTAGCTCCAGTTCCAGAGACCCCCATTAGTCGCTCAAGCCCGTTTTTCTCCTTAGAGCAGCAGTCTGGAAGCTTAGACTAGATTTTAGTCTAGAAATTTAAACTACATGGTAGCAAACTCACAGTTCATGATAACTCTGCCTTGAGAATAAAGGGTGGGTCTGGTTGGGGTAAGGTAAATAAAAAAGCAGTCTGTGAACAAGGCTATGAAACTGAAATCAAAGCATCAGATTTTTTTTCAGTATTGACTCAATTTCATAGTCTTAGTCCAAAGATTGTTCTTTTTATTTCCCTTTGCCCTAAATTGACCAAAGTTTATTCTTTGACCAGAGTGATGTGTATTGTGTATGTGAGTTTGCTACAATGTAGTCTAAATTTCTAGACTCAAATCTAGTCTAAGCTTCTAGACTGGTGCTCTAAGTAGAAAAACAAAGAACAGTCTAGAACACAGACTATCAATTTCATGGTTTTCACAGCCATTTTCGACAGTGTTAATTAGGCATTAAACATTTTGGTAGCAAAATTTCTTTGGTGACCCTTGAAAATATAGATAAATGTCTACCAATACACAAAAATTGGTGTTTCTACTAGGTGGGACAAGGGGTGAAAAAGGACCTTGAACTTGGTTGATTTTGAAAAAAGTTAAAATTCAGGTGCGCACTGTGTGACAACGACTCGCACAATCACGCTGATTTTTGGTAGGTGTCTTGAGCAAGTGAAGGTCTTTCAGTGGACATGATATTTGGTCCAAAGCTATTTTAATGTTGTAGCTATGAACCTCCAAACATGTTCCAAAAAACTTGATCTTGACACTTAAGGCCATTTTTGGTGACCTCCTGTGCACTAGTCGAAGGTCAAATCTGCGTGATAATACATTTTTCATGTAAAAGGCATGAAGTTCTTTACATTTCCAGACAATGAATACTCCAGCTTGTCTACTCTGGCTACAGCAGCTCATCAAAAATTGCTTAATTTGGTAAAGCCCAATTGTTTGAGTTGTGCATTGGTTGCTAGGCGTAGCCATATATTAGCAACCGTATGACCTTGGGGCAAAATATTTCAGAATTTTCCGTCAGACACTTGGGGGAACATTTGGTACGAGTTTTAAAAAAATTGAAGGGGGTCGGGTGACACCCATTGGTTGATTTGACGTGGATTGACCCCCGGGATTGACCCTTATAACTTTAAGTAAATCCTCATACCAATTAATATGAAGTCTATTTCAGATCTTCTCGTGGGTCATTTCACAGATATGAACATTCTGTACATCCAGTCTGAGTGCTATTTGCCTAGAAATATGACAGTAAAGTCTAATGGTGGTAACTACATGTATTTCTGATGTATAAGCCATTTGTACCCGGTGAGGGGATGCTACGCTTTGCGTTGCCCTTGCTTAGAATTGAAGCAATATTGTTGATGACGAGGTGTACATGTATGATTTTCATATAAAGTCAGACAAAATGGATGAACTGTGTTATCAGTATTTTTATCAGTGACTGTTAATAATTTGTTACTTCTATTTTAACCCTATCTGCTAATAATACTGTTTACATGTCAGTACAACACGAGGTGCAATACATTGTCTATACATAGGGACTCGGACTCGGACTCGGAACATAAGGACTCGGGACTCGGACAGCCGGACTCGGACTCGAGGACCAAAAGACTCGGACTCGGACTCGGAGACTCGGACTCGGAGACCCGGACTCGACTACAACACTGCCGGCTTTCGACCCATTGTTTGGGGGTCAGGTTACCGGAAACCAAAACATGTCGAATGTTTTTTATTACCCCCCCAAAAAAATTGAGAATGAATTCATTTTTTAACATAAAATTTTTGCTTAAAATATTTTCCCCTACCTTCAGTCTCATTGTTGGGGGGGGGGAGGGGGGGTCCTTTTACCAGAAACCAAGTTATTTATTTTGGCTCAATACTTCTAAACTACCTGAACTTTTATTCAACCAGGGTATGATGCATGACAAAATATTCACTAAACAATCATGTGTCATCATCATAATCAGACAATAATGCCTGGTCATTAGAAATGATTGGCTACAAATCACTAATAATTGGAGTGTCTGATAGATGTGCTTGGTAAAAATGTGTGCAAATATTTTCTTTAAAGTATAGATCATTCCTTATTTTCAAAAAAATAAACTAGTCTGGGAAAATTACAGTTCCTTGGTGTACTTCTACTTCTAGTACATAGGAATGATATATATATATTGTGATATGCGCCTTATAAAGACAGTCCAGTATCATTATTATTATTCTACTCACCCACAACAAGGGCAAATATATTTGGCAGTGGACGAGATGCGTAGAACATGAAGTGACTCTGTGACAGGGTGAGCAGCACCAGGTATCGGGCGACATCACGACCGAACAGATCGGACACGCTGCTGCGGAACGAGTTGAAGGATGTCACAACCGTGACGGCAAGCATCGCTCTCACTGGTCATACAAAAAAAAATTAAATGTGGTTTCAAAATGCCTTTGAAACTGATACTTTACAATTATGACAAAATAGTGTACATTTGTTTGAAAAGGATACACATACAGTAGTATTTCAAGTGACTGACAAATTGATTCAATTTTAATTTATCTTTTTTTCTTCATGAACCACAGCTGTGGCAAGATTGGTAAGGCGCATGCCTGACAATCTAGAGGTCTCAAGTTCGAGTCCAACACCCGCCCAGCATTGATGTCATCTTCGACACGTACAATATTTGTTAAGTCATACTCTCGTGTCCACCTCATCCAATATTACATGTATATAAATGTTAACTCAGGTTAATGTCAGATGTTAAAATTGGTCAATCTGAGTCAACACTGGTGATTTAAAAGTTAATACCAAAACTTACCGATGTACTGTGACGCAAATGTTGTGAAGCCCAGGGCATGGCTTATGGCAACAAGAGGGGCTGACAAGATGCTGATAAAAATGGGACCCAGGAAAGTCCTTGGTACGACCCCAGGAAACTCCAGGTGATCATACTGTGGATACAAAAAGAAAATGAATAAGTAAGACATAAAAAAAAAAAAAATGGATGACACATCTTCAGAAAGAAAAAAAAACACAAACAGAAGTAAATATTCTGAACCCTTGCTGCAATTTGAGCAATTCTGGGAAAGCAAGTCTAGTGAGCATTTGGTCAAAATTTGTTTGATACATTCATAATTTCAAATCATGGTAGTAGACTGTATAATGAGACTTCTGGTGCTCAAATGGCATCTGTCATTCCACTATCTGTCTGTCTTTTTGTACATCCATAGATCTATCTTTATGTCTGATTAGTACACTTATATATGAAACAATATACAGCATGTTGTTTTGTGGGAGAAAAATGTACACTTCAGCTAGGGTTGCAAAATTCCCGGGAGTTTTCGGTGTGGAAAATTTCCATGGGAATTTTTGGAAATTTTCCAGTAATACAGTGTATTGGGAATTTTTGGCAACTTTCAGAAACTCTGCATATTCTCATACATTTAGCATTGATTTGAATATGAAAATTAAACTGATCATTCATTTACTGTAATATCAGAAATGTCATGATATCAAAACATTACTTGAACAGTCTAACAGAAAAAAGATAGATGTAACAATGTAAAATCAAACAGTGATTTATGTTTCTTTATACTTAAATCATGAACACATGCATTTCTTGACTCTATAATTTTGGCTTTGTTGCAACATGTAGGCTTACATAATATCAGCTCAACCAGACAAACTTCTGATACATACCAGCATGATGCACTCTTACATGTACTCAAACTTCGTGAATTACTTTTTAAGTAGATCTAGCAATAAGATGGACATGTCCACTCATTGAAATAGACATTTCAATGGAAGTGTTCACTTCATGCAGATGCACTGCACACTTTTTGTGGGATCAGATAACATCATTCAGACTACAGTGTATATATCTTCCACGCATGTGAAATGTGTGTAGTCTCTCATTTGGGCTGATTTATCCTCCTGAAAGGCCCAGGCAAGCCAAAAGATGTGTGAAAAGTGTTATAAAACCAAGTACTGATGAAATTTTCAAAAATAAAATAAATTTCCATTTGATATGCTAAGAATAAAAATTCCCAAAATTTCCAGCCCATTGAAAATTCCCGAAACTTTCCATGGAAACTTTCCAAAATTCCTGGAAAGTTACCAACCCTTTGCAACCCTAACTTCAGCTCTACTTCTCATTGTCTTGAAAACTACATACTTTTGTTTATTTGCCAGCTTATAATCAACGTTCCTGTTTAATCCTTTTTGCCTTTTGCCAAATTGTCCATCATCTTTTTTTTTTCTTTTTTTTTTTTCTTTTTTCTTTTTGTGCAGTAAGAATCTGTTTACAATTCTAAACCACCATTTTGACAAAGGTTGCTCTGACAATGCAGCTTGTCTGAACCATGCCAGCAACACCAAACCTAATGCAACAATTTCACAATATACACGTACAGTGAAAGCCTATCTATACAGCGTGTATCAAAAAAAAGTAGACACTCAGAAAAAAATTATTACGCAAATATTTCATGATCTAGAGATATTTTTTGATATGAATATTTACCTTGGACCTAAGCTATCTGACGACACTATTGGTATTGAAAGTATTTCACAGCATGATGAGCACAGGCCACTTTGTCCAATAGCCAACAAATGCATTTGCGCACAGAATTGTGTTCTTATAGGTCAATGTTTTAATGCCTCACAGACCGGTGCTGAGAAGCTCTCACCTGATGTGCACAAGGATTGAATCCTCAGCATGCTCAGAGAAGATGTGATATCAATTTTGTGGCAAAAAAGAACAAAAATGAAGCAATGATTCAGAAGTACCCCCCTAAAAAAGGAAAAAATGTCATGTTTGCAAGATGAACTGTGAACTGAAGAAAATGCATTTTCTTGTTTTTGAAGGGGTAGGGTGGGTTGTATCTGAATCATTGCTTCATTTTTGCTACATTCTAAATCCTCAGCAGCTCTCAGAGAAGAGCTTTTATCAAATTCTGTGACAAGAAAGACAAAATAAAGCAATAATTCAGATACAATTACCAACCCCCAACCCAGAAAAAAAGAAAATGCATTTTTTTTTTAAATTCACAGTTCATCTTGCAAACAAGACATTTCTCTTCTTTTTATGGGGGTATATCTAAATCAGTGCTTCATTTTTGTCTTTTTCTGTCACAAAATTGATATTACCTCTTCTCTGAGCATGCTGAGGATTCAATCCTTGTGCATATCAGTTGAGAGCTTCCTGCAGCACCGTCTGTGAGGCATTAAACATTGATTATAAGAACACAATTCTGTGCGCAAATGCATTTTTGGCACAAAAATTGCACAAAAGCGGTTGTGCTCACTCATCGCGTGAAATACTTTCAATACCAACAGTGTCATCAGATAGCTTAGGTCCAAGGTAAAACGTTCATATCAAAAAATAATCTCAAAATCACGAAAACATTTTTAATAATTTTTTCTAAGTGTCTACTTTTTTGATACACGCTGTACAGTGCGTATTTAAAAAAAACGGGACAGTTTTGACAAGTCTATCAAAATTTTGTTTCAAATTATGATGTCTATATTTTGATTAAAGATCTCTGAAGTCTAATCTTTGAAATGCCATTAAAAAAATAAGTTTTGTGTCATGCTTGAGCGAACACGGAACGTTTTTGTCGGGGGTTCAAAAAAGGATTGCGCCAAAATGGCAAAAAATGAGAAATATGATCATCAGACTTCTTGCCAATCAGCAGACTTCCTCCTAACCTTTTCATTATCTTTGGCCATTATTTTCGAATTACGCTTTCAAAATTCATTGACAAAGCACAGGGGCGTAGCTACGAGGGGGCCTGGAGGCACATGCTCCCCACAAATTTGTGTGCCCCCAGGTGCCCCTACAAAAATTTTGCCGGGAAAAATTTTTGACCTGGGATTTGGAAAAAAAAATGAAATTGAAAATAAAAATTTGGACCAGGGATTTGAGAAAACAAAAATTATTATGTCATTTCCAACCCCGCCCCCCCCCTCCCGCTGAGCGAGTTTTTGGCGATTGCATGACCGAGAAAAAATTTGGGCCTGGGAATTTTTTGAGAATTTTTTTTCATACACTACTACCCCCACCCCGCCCCCCCCCCCACCTAACGTCTTTTCCTCCAAAACCCAAGTCAAAAATTTTTTTATCCCGCATAAATTTTTGTGGGGGGCACCTGGGGGGGCACACAAAATTGTGAGGGGCAGGTGTGGCCATAAAGCCGTGGCTGGCTGTAGAAACTGTGGTCGCACTTACACAACAAGCATCGTACCAATGAACATTCTTCTGCACACATGCTGCACAATCCAATTTAAACTGGCTTACATGTATGTATGCAGTTACTTTGTTCTCAGAGCAGAAACATTTACTGTTACAATACGTAATTCATCGCTTGTCCGGCAGAAGGACCCTAGCATATGTTCCCGACAGAAGGACCTTAACACTATAAAATTGTCTATAACTTGCAAATCATTGGTTCTTTTCACATGAAATCAATGTGGTAAGGTACACTGTACTTAGATCCTGTCAGTCTGTTAAGTGCAAATATGAAAATAAGGTAAAGAATATTTAGTGTTAAGGCCCGTTTGCCAGGAACATATGCTAGGGCCCTTCTGCTGGACAAGCGACGAACTGTGATTCGGGTCAATGATTTATCATGACGTTGTGTACTGAGCTATTTTGAAACACAATAACAAACTTTCAGTTTTCCAGGTCAGGACTGTATGAGCACAGGTGTACACGTCTATGACACGATTCAAAGCGACAATAACCTTTTGCCATTACTGACAGCATCACCAAACACTTGGAAAATTGTATTGTAGTCAAGACTTCTATCTAACTGAACAGTTAGACTACTGTACACCAGTTTCATAAAAACTTTCTGACGAAGGTTGTTCTTGACAACCCGATAGTTTCCAGGCCCAGCAGCAACTAATGTATGCCAGTTGTATTTTTAACATCGAGGTTGAAAAAAGTAGCCTATTCATTATCATAAAAACAGATGAAATCATTTCCCTCATTACTATGCTTCGGAGAAAAAACATCATGCAAATTCATGGATGTTTTTATGAGATGTTGTGTAGCAAAAAGAACATCATGGATGCAAAGTAAATTACATGTAACCCCTGAAAAGCCTCCTCCCCCCAACTCCCCCCCCCCCCAATAAAACTGTCCTTACAAATCACACCAATAACAAATTTGAAAGACAACCTAAAAGGTACATTCCTGGGGGGGGGGTACTTAGTATAATTGTGTGATACCTATGTGCCGTGGTTGAGACCCCCATTTTCAGCTCAAATTTCCATTCCAGAGCATCACAATTTCAGAAGGCACAGAAAATTTGTGATTTTTTCCCTTCCAGAGACCCACAAATGTGCCGTTTTGCTTCTGATTTTTTGCTCCAAGCCAGAGCATTGCCCTTTCAGCAAGGCGCGCCGTTGGCGCGGCGAAACTTCACCGCTTTGTAGTTCTGGAGCATAGCATTTTGAGGTTTTCTGAAGCCTTAGCTCCCGTTCCAGAGACCCCCATTTTTCGCTCAAGCCAGTTCCTGAGCCCCCGATTTTCGACTTCGGTGCGGTACATAGGTATCACTTTGTAAGTCGAGCAACCGGCCCCTGGACTACTACTGGTGGTACATGTAGCATCTATGTGCAGACTGACTAGTCATTTCTTCATAATGTATTCAAATTAACAAGAAATAGACTTGTTCATTACATGACTCAAATTCATGGATGCTTCTTTCCTGGGGACCTGCTGTTGGAACAAGGTATCCAGTCTGCATGAATGTTACTTGTTGTGACATACATGTACATCTGCCAAGCCTCTGTCACGCTTTCAGGTTGTCATGTCAAGAATAACTTTGTTTCACAAGTATGCATAAAATTTATGTATATATTAGTAAACAGTTCTATTTCAGGTAGGCCTACTTATAATAATGTATTGTCCAATAGACCATTTTACAAATTATTCAAATTTTATGCATACCTTTCAAACAAAGGTTGTCTGAACAACCTGAGAGCTTGCTTGGGGCTTGCCCAACATAACAACAACTAATAATGCAAGTTGGATTCCAAATATTGAAATGTGTTCATCATAAACAGGTTTATGGGATAGCTCGTTACGAGGAGCACCCCAAGGAAGAAACATACCTGAATTGGAATACATTAGTAAACTAGTCTATTTACATGTTGTCAAGACATTCTTCACATAGATCTTGATTACAGACACTATATAACACTGTGGAAGACACGTTTAAAAAATTGTCGAACTTTGCTATCTGACATATCTGACAGTGTTTGAATGGACATATAAATACCTTAGAACACAAAAGTTTGGACAGTTATGCTGTCACTAGTACAATATATGTGCAGATACAAATTGGCACATTAATTTCCTATCGGGTGATAGGAAATTCTGCAACACAGCAGTCTATGGGGGAAAGCTGGAATGCAATTTTTTCAGGGCTTCATTTTTAGACCATGTCAGAGACACTGGTAGCATGGGGAATCATGCAGTTCAGATTTTTTAAACTGGAAACACTGTTATACAGTGCCTTTAAGCTATGTATGACAGTTGTCCAGAAACTGAAATACACTGTATGCATGCATAAAATTGGGTTAAATCAGGGAGGTATTAGAGATGGAGTTCCAACAGGCAATAATTACTTCAAGCAGCTGCCAAGTTTCTGAATACATACAAAGGAATTTTGCAGGTGCTTTGTTGTCTTTGATGATCCATGTTCCAAGCCGCCAACTTCATAGGAAGAGCTGAAGATGAGTTTGGCTAAGTATGTGTGATAACATATTGCCAAAATTTCACTCTTTCTCTTAGGAAAACAATGTGATTTTTTTGCAAGTTTATAAGTGAGCTTGACCAATGAAATAGTACGGGAGCAGATTCTGAAAAACGGCCTGGAAAGTGACTTTCGTGCAACCCACTTTACATCTGAATTCTGACCCGATAGGATGGTAGAATAGACCCTATAGAACAACCCTAGGTACTGTGTATAGTCAAATTGTGGTATCACTTAAAAGATATAGGCCCTTAAACTTAAAGGAACACTTCACCAGAAATATCGAAAATAAAGAATTAATCTGAAAATAATTTATTATATCTTGACCCCCAGAAATGCAGGGGGGGGGGGGGGCGCGCATTGAGACAACAATTTCAGCGTTCCGATGCCCAATGGATTAAGGCGGTGCATTGTTGGCGCGAATACATTGGCTCAGAAAATGGTCGCTAGATCCAAAAGCGCTTACTCAAAATCGATGATCAGGGTACCATTTTGTTGGGAAAAGAATGTTCTAACTGATGATTTCAGATCAATGACGATGTGGATAATGATGTGGAAGAATTACACAAACGCAGGTGTTGCATTCTCTTTGGCCATCCTGTATAATTGCACGTATATACTCTTCGCCTTAATGTGGAGGATCAGAGGGGGTCATGTAAATGAAAATATATTCATGCAACTGGAACTGAGGGTTGATTCTAATATTTGATATCATTTTGGGGGAGATTTCATCACGAACA
>JZLH01S0602034.1:21708-34126 GCA_001188425.1 Eucidaris tribuloides
CGGGAAATATTTTGGACCAAGGATTTTAGTCGCGGATGAACAGCCCATGTGGAGCTGAAACAAAATAGGGGTGCTGCAGGTCTCTCACCCCGAATCCCAGGGGCCTGCATGGAATGAGGGGTAATTTGCTCGATATTATTACCGTGTACAGATGAAAGGCATGGAGTAGATCGTCAAATTTCCTGTTTCCGTAAAATACGGCAAAATGAAATACCATCGTGTGAATTAACATGATAACTATTTTGTTTATACCGCTCCTGCAAATCAACGCCCTACACAAATGCACACACACCCTTTTTCCCGTGGATAGAGGCAAGTACGGTATAATAACCTTTTGCAGCGAGTGTAGACTTTATTCTGAAAGGTCTGTATTTGATATTCATCTTAAATTTAATCCCAAAAGGGCAAACACCCTTCCTGCTAAAGTCAGTGTTTTATTTGCTTGTTGCGTGAATGATGTAGGGTTTGCGCAGTTTATCAACAAGTTAATATTTATCCATCTACCCGCTTGCTTTGTGGGCGTGATATGCACGTATATACGGATCGTGTGTTCAATCAGATATTTGATAAGTTTAGTTCGGTCAAATCAGTGGCAATAAAATTGCGTCTACAAGTCAAGTTCTCGCCATTTTCTCCCGAGAAACATTTCCAGAAGATCCACAACCATGCCTGCCTATAAGCTGGTCTACTTTAACCTCCGTGGTCGCGCCGAGATCAGCCGCATGCTGTTCGCCCAAGCTGGGGTCGAATACGAGGACTGCCGTATCACTGGAGAAGAATTTGCCAATTTGAAAGGAATGTAGAGAGTAAGTAATGGAAATCGTCATTCCAACTACTACATGATTTTGGATGGGGAGGTGGTGGAGGATGGAAAAAACTATGTATGAAGGGTTTGTCGGGATGTCCCGTGCTAGATGTTTCGCAACTGTATCTATTGCAAGAAATTCTTAAACGAGGGGATACTTTTTTATTTCCCTAAATAATATGGAGCCATTCCATTTTGGCCTTAAACATTGGTAGCTGTTATCCAAATTATAGTCTTTAGATAGTCTTTTGGGATAAATGCGTAAATGGAATTGTGTATTCAAACTGCTTCAAATTTTGCCAACAAAACAATTGCTTCTTGCAAAGATACACGATGAACTTTGCGATCAATATTCAGCTGACAAACTTGACGGAGAGTTCTTTCTATTTCGCATCGCTGCGTAAGGAGCAATCTTTAAACCGATTTGTCTCACGATATTTGTAGGAAAGTGTTGATTGCCTTTAATTCTGACTTTATCTCATCATCTTGACTGGCTTTATAATTATGTTCTCATCATCATTCTCCAACTTTCTTTCCGCTCACAGAATCGCCGCTGGGTCAACTGCCCGTGTTGGAGGTGGACGGCAAGCCCCTCCCTCAGAGCAAAGCCATCGAAAGATACCTAGCCAGAGAATTCGGTAGGTCACCAAATTAAAACTCTTAACCTACCGAAGATCTGCACCACATAATACATATAATTTCCATAGAGGTTTAAATCCTCCTGCAAGTTAAGAGAGATTGAGTACTAGTTCATTATTGTGTAGATAAATATGTTATCAAAGTCGCTTTTCTGTTTACCAAATGGTGTCGTAGGGTCGTGGGATATAATGGATTGTCTTTTACCCTTCACACAGATAAGTTAGGGTTCGATTCTCGCCGCGTCCTTTTTCGTCCTTCAGCAAGGCGATTTATCCACATTGGTGCTCGGCACACGTGAGCGAAATAGGAACCTGGTGGAATCTGGGGTAGTAATAATAATTGCACGGCTTTCTGGGAGAGCAGTGTTTGTCATTGAAGAGGCTATCCTATGTAAATAAGTTGTTATTACCATAAAGCCCAGACATCATCACTTAAACATATTTATTTGTTTTTATTTATTCAATTAGTTGTTTATTTATTCATTTATTTATCTATTTAGTTGTTTATTTATTTAGTTGTTGATTGATTGATTGATAGATTGATTGATTGATTGATTGATTCATTCATTCATTCATTTATTCATTCATTTATTGCTGGTCAAACTGCAATCATTTAACGGGCCCGACCAATGGTAGCCTTTAAAAATATGTGAATGCGCCGCTGGTGCTCAGGAATAGGCAACGAGACTTCAAAACAAAAACACACATATTACTGTTGTATTTCATCGCGCAAATAATGTCTCCTAGCCGTAAACATTAATAATAGTGTTCTAGTATAGGATTTCCCGATCATTTTTTTATACCTTTTCATCAAATAAAGAAATGTCAATTGTGATTTCTCTTGACATGAGGTGATGCGAATGCAAATTCCAATTTCGTCTATTGTCAACTACATTGTAGTTTGACAACTTCGTATATTTTTCTCGCGCAGTTCTTTCACTTGCAATTTCAGTTCGTCGGTCACAGCCACTGAGCACTTGAGCACAAAATAAGTTTGTCTTTTTGCAACCAGTTTCGTCAGATTTTCATTTAATTTCATCTTTCCACAACTTCAGTGCATTACCATTGGACCAATCTGGATGAGAGTTTACTTTTTCTTAAATAAAGAAAAAATTCTTCTGACATTTCTCAGCCGTTCGCTAGTGGGGACGAATTATAGCAACAATTGAGTCATTCTCAATTTAAAATATTTGCAACTTGTTGCCAAGTGACGAATTGAAAAGGTAACTGATCAAAGTGAACAGAGAAAACATTTAAACCTCCCCTCTACTCTAAACGAAAATGAACTGAAAGTCAAACAAATTTCATAAAAAGCTGACGAATATGGGTGGGAAAAATTATGGAATAACCAATATTCTTATTGATTGTTCCTTCAGGAATGTATGGCAAGAATAACCAAGAGTCTACCTTCATCGACGTGGTCTGTGAAACACTAACCGATATGGTGAAACCTCTAGTTGATATGCACTTCGAGAAAGATGAAGAAAAGAAGGTAATATGTCCCAGGTGCTTTATTCTTTTTCTTACGAACTTTCGGACCCCTTACTAGATGCTAAAGAGCATCACAAACGCCGAGTCGTTATGTGGCTTGATTGGATAGCGCACTGTATTCTACGCGTGTTTTGACCCTCGCTATCGGCAAGGTAAAAAGGCTGCAAATGTTGAAATTATACTCAAGTTTGACCCACATCCAACAAAATCTTTGCAAATATATCATAATGAAATGATTAATCTGGCAGCCATCTTGGAATTTTTGTGTCCAGGATCTTTTTTTCTTTTTATGGGACATAATAGAAACTTGCTCAAAAGTCTCAAAAGGTCGTTGACCCCTGTCAGTGATCTTTGACCTTTCGGTAACATTCAGCTCCCTATCTGACAGCTACCACCCAAGCTTTGGTCACAATTGTGCAAATGGGGCAAAATTATGGGCCATAATAGAAACTTGCTCAAAAGTTTAACATTGGGCTCAAAATGGTCATTAACACCTGCAGGTGACCCTTGACCTATTGGCAACCTTTAGCATTGTGCTAAAAGAATGTCATTGACTCCTGCTTGTGACTTTTGACCTTTTTTTTATCTTCAGCTCCATATTATACATCTACCACCCAAGTTTAAAGTTTAAATTTTACTGAATTTTGACCCATATGGAACAAAAACTTAGTCAATATCTCATAATGATGTGGTCATCTGGCAGCCATCTTGGAAAATGACCGCCATATTGGAAATTTTCGTGGCCATGATCTTTTTTGAAAGAATGACATTGACACCATATTTGTACCAAATTTCATACTTAACTGAAAATCACTTTTATCTACTGCGCTATAAGTAGAACATATTTTATATGAAATGGACAATGATTAGATATAACTCAAATCTAAATCTCGAATCTGAACTTCAAATAACAATTGTTCTGTGGTTGATATAGTATTAGTAATTTAACTTATGTTTTTTTTCCTTTCATTGCAGAAAACTATGTTAGGAGAATTTGTGGACACGAAGTCAGTACCTATGTGCAATTTCTTTGAGAGGTGTTTAGAGAAGAACAATCAAGGAAAGGGCTACCTCATCGGGCAAACGGTAAGAACTGTAACACAACCAATATTGTTAAAGGCAGAGGCGGCTCTACAGGGAAAAATATTATATGGGGGGAAAACCAGGATTTGCCAGCAAGCCCCACCCCCAATAAAAGTGGGGGGGGGGGCCGGAGGGGGGGGGGGCGGAAGGACACTAAATTAATGTGCATAGGAGTAGGCAAACATCAAATTTGGCGGGTTTTTTTTATATCGTTTGGCATTGAAGAATTCAAGTGCACAACCAAATGGCTTTTGGGCGTTTTTTGCGTTTTACAATGGCATATCTAAAACTTATCATGAAAAACCGATTTTCAGAGGATGGTCAGTAAAATAGGTGCCCCAAGGGTCCAAAAGTAGCGGTGTACTTCAAGTTGCAAGTTTCAAGTTTTAAGTTCTTATTTCACCAAAGCAATAAAACAAATTATACAATACAAAATATCAAATATCAGGTTAAAAAAGAATATAATTACATTAACAATAACAACAAAGAAATGATTGCATTGGAAGGAAACAGCCAGAAAGGAATCAAAGCCTTATAAACGGCTGACCTATATATAATTACATTAATTTACACCTATAGCATAGACATACAATACATCACAACATAAGCAATAAATGTGGACAAATACGCAAACACAGAAACAAAGTAAACAGTAAGGATGTCTCTGTTACAAAGAAAAAAAAAGATTATGAATGATAAAGAAGAAACATTAAACTGCGTTGAGGAGATATTTTTGGTACGTTGATTTAAAAATATTCAAAGACTTTGAGTCACGTATTGCACATGGTAAAGAATTCCAGAGATGAGGACTTCACGTGCAAAGTGTGGTTGCGCGTAAACTGTGGCACTCAAAGGTTTCAAAGGTGTAATAAATTGATAAAACGTTATTCTAACAATATCTTGGCTATGTTGCCCATAAAATGCATCAATGACAAATTCGATGTTTTTTCCAATGAATTCGACGTGTAATTTGGCGTTTAGAGAATCGAAAAACCTGGCAACCCTGGCATTGGGACGATACCTGGTACGTGTGAGTAAAAAGAAAAATCTTTATGGAGGCGTATTATTTTGTAGATACTGTCGACCTTATATGAATTGTAAAATATTACATCCAAAATTGTATTGCACATTTTGAATAAGCAATATTTTAAAACATTAATTATGTCGACATAAACGAGTATGCACGCAGATCGGCCGACTTGAAACGTAACACGTACACTACCGATCTAATAACGGACACGCCAACACAATTATGATGACAGAGCAGACGATATAAATAATAGACGATTAAATTATTAAGACATGGAGTAAACGACATTCTCATGCCCAAAACATCAAGTAGAGATGGAACAGAAGATTGAATGGATTGAATACCAACAGATAAAGAGGTCACAGATGTACAAAATTACGTAATAGGACGACGTACCTTGTGGACTTTGTCAATGAGACAGATCAATATTGCGATTTGTCATATACAGGGTGGCCCAGAAAGAATGCTACGAGTATGATCGCTAATTTCTTCAACATTATCGGCAAAATGTCATTAATTTTTATTTCGTTGGTTAGAGCATTCTTTTTCCAATAAAATGATACCAAGATCATTGATTTTGAGTAAGGCGTTTTGATTCTTGGGCCATTTTTCGGAGGCAATGCAATTTCCGAAATTTGCCAATTTTTCAACAGCGGCGGTCATTGGAACACGTAGATATTCTGACCTCCCAGCTTGCCATACCGGGCAAACCGCAATGACAAAAGGGCTGGAATGCCCTTGCGTTCATAAGGAAGACGATGCCAGCTATGTCTCCATTGTCATCGCGGTTTGTCCGGTATGGCAAGCTGGGAGGCCAGAATATCTACGCGTTCCAATGACCGCCGCTGTTGAAAAATTGGCAAATTTCGGAAATTACATTGCCTCCGAAAAATGGCCCTACAATCAAAATGCCTTACTTAAAATCTGTGATCTTGGTATCATTTTATTGGAAAAAGAATATTCTAACCAACGAAATAAGAATTAGTGACAGTTTGCCGATAACGGTGAAGAAATTAGCGATCATACTCGTAGCATTCTTTCTGGGCCACCCTGTATTATGCCGACGATCCCATCGTGATATAAACGTGACTCACTGGTAGGATTGCCAGGTTTTCCGATTCTCAAAACGCCAAATTACACGCCAAATCATCAAACATCAAATTTGCATAATGCATTTTATAGGAAGCATATGTGGTTAAAATTACGTTTTAATCAATGTATAACATCTTAGAAACCTCTGCCGCAACCAAAAAATTGAGTACCATGGTTTTCGCGCAGCCAGACCATTTGCAGCGTGAAGTACATGTACGTGCTACTTTTGGATTCCTGTGTGCATCTGTTACTGAAATGCCAGGAAAACTTGGGGTTTAATAATAATTTTAGTATGTATTGAAAAATGCTTCACTGCCAAAAGCCGTTGCATGCATTTTTGAATTCTTCAATGCAAAGGCTATAAAAAACGCCAAATGTGGTGTTTTGGCGTTAAAAATCGCAAAACTGGCAATCCGCGCTCACTGGCAAACCATAGTACCCCTGCAGCGATTTGAGTTTGGAAGTGTCATGTATCACACGCTTGTCAGCTGGCATACAATAGCATTAATAATGATGATGTGATAACTGATGATGATGTATGATGATGATGATGATGATGATACTACTACTACTATCTCTACTACTACTTACTACACTAATAACATCATCATCATTCTCCATCACCCATCATCATAATAATGGATAAATAATAATGTACACTATTTCTTCTACTGGTACTACTATACCGACACTACTTACTACTATTCTACTAAGATGGCAGCTACTAGCTATACTACTACTACTACTTCTTGTACTACATGTACTACTACTGACTACTGATCCAACTAAGCTAAACTACTACTACTTACTTACTACTACTACTACTAACTACTACTACTACTACTATACTAGTACTACTACTACTACTACTGAAACTACTAATACAATACTACTATCTACTACTCTACTACTACTACTCTATATACTACTGACTATACTATACGACGACGACTAAAGTACTTAATCAGAAGTGTTCAGGTATGTCATTATATCATGCGGAAAGCCATGGTCTTCTGTGTTCACCCTTTTTCATTGATTGTTTATTTAACTTTATGAAGTTTACTTAGCCTGAACTTGTAAAAAAAATAGATATATGCTGGATAAAGCAACATGATTAGAATTTACTGCATGCGTAATAATCAATCAATGAAGCGGTGAATACCACTAAAGATGGATAATGAATAAAAATGTTACAATGAAATCTAAATTTGAAATAAAATAATTTCGAATCATCATTTACGTCGACGTGCAATATTTCATGACCTTGTTTCTTCGCATTAATAGAGACAGCAGATGAGACTTTGCTGATGTTTTCGCTTTCGGTACTTTAGAATAGATGTGAATGACGCCGGAGCTCCGCTCATAATGACCGCAAGTACCCCCGGCGATTAAGGCGTCTACGTCGCCGATATGAAGAAGGAAAAAGCCTCGCAGGCTTGGATGGAGACACCGAAAAAGGATTTTAAACACTATTTATTTAAGTAACACGCTGTTGTAAAATTGTACACGGAGTGGTCAGGTCTTGTTTAAAATATTTAAACTGCTATGTTAAATTCTTTAAATATAAATAGTCAACATTGAACATTACTTGTTTAAATTGTACAATCAATTATTTAAACTTTTAAACAGCTAAGCCTGTATCGCTGTGTTCATGATTACATGTTAGCTAGACGCAGGTTGTATAATAGCTATACCTACAGGTTGTCTATGTTTTTATTTTGCTGTACACTGGGCAAAATCTGGTCGCGAAGGGTTGTGTTCCTGATTGTGGTCGTTTTCTTAAGCGACTGTCTAGTCAGTTTCTCTCTGATGTATAACACATGTCGCACATTTTTATATGCTTCGTCATTTAAAATCAGCTAAGCATGTAAGCGACGGTTATAAATTTTAGAATTAGTAAAACAATTACATCAAGTCAACGAGAGAAAGAATACAAATGAAATATTTGCACAAGTGGGTCAGTGTAGATTTTTTCATAATTTAGCAATAACTAGAATACACGTGACTAAAACGATTGAGTAAAATAGAACTGTTGATTAATGTTATTTAATGTAAAATTCTAGCATTTATTCAATTTTTAAGAGAAAGCGTGCAATAGATTAATTACATTTTACCCATCTCAAACTCAGTTTCTATAAACTGAATTAATCATGATTATTTATTTGTGATGATTTTATACTATTCATATGACTTTCTGTGCACGATAGAATAAGAAGAGACTATAATTTTGAAATAAACAATTCATTAAATCATAAATAATAGATCCCTGTGTATGTCTATCTTCGAGATTATTCAATTTGTGATTGATTATTAATTGAAATGATTATAAGTGAGTAGTGAGTGATTGAATACTCCGATAAAATGGAGTGACGGGCTGGGCGTGCTGGCGGATGGATAAATGGATAGCTCGTGCTTGAGTTTATCTGGTCGATTTCCGTCATCTACAACGTTATAAGGAAAAATACATGAGGTATACATGATTCGGCACATTATCTTACGAGTATGAACTGATAACATACATATCATTTTGCATTTTCAATCAAGAAGAAAAACACGGAAGTATTCACGACGAGCAAAAATTTTTATCATATAATGGTTATAATATAATACATTTTATAATTGTTCATAAAGAAAAGTTAATGGGCATGTAAATTTATTAATACAACATGGAATAGGGTCAATGAATATACATTCAAAGTGGTGGAACTTAATTAAAAAGTTTGCAGAAATTCAGTATGCGTGATTACTGTCTACACGAACAACAAACAAATATACAGGACAAAACTGAAAATAACAGACAATAAATACAGCCCAAGAAGTTTGTAGAGGACAAGGGGAGGCAGGTCATTCTTCTTCATTTGAAATTATGATATTCTGAAGGGGAAATGGAATCTGAATAATATAAGGGGTAATAACTGTATAATATAGTAGTATTTATAAAAGGTTTATTTTTCTTAACTTTGTATTTGAAGGTATTCATAAATCTTAGACTAGCATTAAGTGAGTGTTCCACGAGTTTGAGAACCAGTAAAGGAAATAATGTTATTGGCAAATAATCGTTCTTTGTTAATTGGAAAAGTATATCTTTTTTTTTTTAATCGCATTGGAACTTTAACCGTGAGCGACTCTTTTAAATAAAAGGTATCGAAATTTATATTCTGATTTCTTTACGGGTTTTTAACCCACAACTTATTTCATAAGTACTCATTTGAAAGGTATGTTATCGACGTATGTTAAAGCAATATAATTTGTGACCTTCTCTGAAAAGAACAATCCCTGGATGTCGATTCGATTTTTCTTCACGAGTGCTTCGTAGATTGACGAAGCAAAATTTCTGTTTACAGCACTAGAAGCCTGCCAACTTCTCCATTAGTAATAGTTTTGCTGGTTGAACACAGCTGTGCAATACCATGGATTATTTTGTAGTTGGGGTTACTCGAATTTCAGCATTTATACCGGAAGTATTTTCAATATCATAGCTGAAATTTCCCTTTTAGCTCAGCAAGTAAGTTATTAGGTTTTAAGTGTTTAATTAAGTATGGCGTTAATTTAAAACAACTCGGTCTTTGGCTGGGTATATAGTGGGCAAGCACAGATCTAGTTTGACGTTATGGTAATTTTATAGCGATTTTGAAAACTAAGTTTAATTCATACTGTGTATATATCTAATAGTAAGTGAAAATGACGTCTACACAAAGTTTCGAGACTTTCTTTGTACCATATAAATTCAATTCCATCGATTTAAATTATATTGTTTCCTCGTTTGAGTTGTGTCTGGTGTTGACAATCAAATATTTCATCGTCGAAACTTTAGGTGTTTTTTATTTAAATTAGATTAATGTTCAGCCCAATGCTAATTATTGGAGAGTAATTATAAAAGTGAATACATTTTACCAATTGAGTTTAAATTAATTTAAATATCTCTTTTGTCAAATACTAAAATTTCGAATCTATTAATCATATATGAAATCCCAGTGTCATGTTTAAATAAATTTCCCAACTTAGTCGTACTAACTCCCAAAATATGGCAGAGGGATAAGTTCATAACAGTCCCACCGACACAAGACACCACAGACACAGACGAAGCCGATCTGCTCACACAGACACACACACACAAACACCACCACACACACACCAACACACAACCACACCACATCCACAGCACACATGATTCACCACACACACACACACAACACCACACGCACACATTTCACACCACACCACACACACAACGACCAACCACCACAGCACATACAATACACATCACACATACATACTACATACATACACACAACATCTACACCTAACCACGTAACAGACAACACAGCTACACCACATACACCAGACTTCCACAAATCATACACGACATAAACACATTACGGCGAGACGTACATCACAGACCGCCCCCCCCCACACACACCACACGAAACACTACTACACCTACCCATAGACAGGCATACCACATACACACTCACACCAACACACATATATCCGTGCACTAGACCAGACTGGCAGACACACGCATAAATACATGCCTACACATACATCACGTGCACGTAATACACACACATACATACGATACATACATTCCGACATAACACATACTATACACACATACACACCAGACCCACACCATACACACACCACGTAACAGACAACACACATACACAAACGCCCACACATTCATACACACATATCTCTCCTACTCGCAAAGTATTGCAACATAGCCAATATCACGCATACATTTCACGTTGAAAGGGTCCTTCCTACAAGAGGTCACTAATTACGCTTATGACTGGAAAATAACAAAATATTTGAAAAGAATTATTTCTCGTTTGTTCTCCAAGAGGAAGATTTCAAATGCAGGCGGGGCAGCAGAGGGCCCTGGAATCAACATAAATTTTCTGGCATTTTTTCGCCTCTCTTATAAGGGGAGGGGTAATTGCCGTAGCATCGTAATTCGGTTCATTTACCAATAAAACGTTTTGATGTGTCTGAAAGCATCTTCCAGCAAACAACAATATCATTGTGGTCCTACTGAAGGGGTTTCAGAAGAAGACCACACCTCTCGAAGACACAGTAATCCTATCTTATAAGACATAGGACAAGGAGATAAGGCTACTAATTAAGATGATGAGGTGTCTCTTCGCATCATTATACTTCAATTACTGAGAAATCTCATGACACATAAATGTAAGATGTTTACAATGATAAATTGACTTTCAGAATTGAAAAAGAATAAGAAATTATAACTTGAAGAAGGTTTGTTAAAATATGGGCATTTGCGTGCCTTCAACTGTCTTATGAAGATGGAGGTCACTATCTGTGTCTTCAGAGGGGTGTGTCTTCTTTCTGAGACCCCTTCAGAGTAAATATTCACATTTTTTGTTTGCGGAAGTCTTTTCCAACTTAAAACCGTTATTTGTAAATGAAACATATTAGATGGTGTGTCTAATTAACACCCCACACATACAGGGAGCCGAAACAATGCAAAGTCTTTATGTTCGCAGCCCTCTTCGAGCGCGCGCCTGCATTTGATAACTCTCCCTCTTTGAGAACACAACGAGAAAGAATATTCGTGATTGTATTTCAACTAACTTTGTTTATTCCGATCATAAACGTAAATAGAATCATAATAGAAAATCCCTACAACACGTAAAATGTGTGTTATAGTGTTGTGGGCAATACTTTGATAGGGAAGTACATACACAGCCCCAGACAGCACACATACAGAAACACGCAAAAAACACATAAATATGACGAATCAATTCTCGAGTTGTATTTGCAGATATGCTTGAAGAGTCCATGAGTTTAGCTCACTGCCTTTCTTTGAGAAACCCACTATATGTGCGTTTGCCATTCCACTTTAAGCATACACATCCATAAATATAGTATTCATTCATGCGACTGGTTCCTCGCATGCTTTGTGCTTGTTCCAAGTTCATCCACTCTCGTTTGCAGGTAAAAGTGCTAAATTTTAACCATAAATACAATTCCGCTAAAATCTGCAGATCATCGTCCAAAGGCCGCGGCTCAGACAGCTTCGAATCTCCGCATACGAAGTTCCTTCTCGGAAGAGTGAATGTGAAAGTAACCATCAATCGGTCTACAAAGCTGACTAACTTCGATTCCGGGTCGGGGAGTGTTGCCGACTGCTCTTCGCCAGGTGGTGTCGACTCTGAGATTGTCGAATAACAAAAAATCAATTTAGGTATGAAAGACAGTAGTTTTATCCACGAAACTATGTAATAGTCATGAAATGGCGAAATTCTTTTATGG
>JZLH01S0602039.1:34733-46333 GCA_001188425.1 Eucidaris tribuloides
TGGTCAAAGGTTACGATGCCCCGTACATTCAAAGTTTGAAATTGCACGGGGGTGTGGAGGCATACCCCATCGGCTGCGCGCAGCCGAATTGCTCTAGTTTTTTAACTGGAAACATTGTTATACGATGCCCTCTACTTAAATTTCCTTGTTTGCTGTTTTCTTCTAATTTTTTATCAAAGGATCTTGCCACCAGAGCTAGAACAGGCAAATTGAAGCTGGATGAGTTCCAGGGAGGATCTTTCAGGTAAGACAGAAAATAACTCAATCTTAACCAACTTGTTGGTTACCATGTATTTACTCTTTGGGATTTTCCCCGTGGGGGCCACTGTCATTACAAGGTGTACACCATGCGCGTGTGAAAAAAACGCGTAAAAAGGGTTGTTTTTCACAGTTGGGTGGTGTACACTTGTTCAGTGCAAAGGGTATGAAAATCGCCAAAACCAGGAAAAAAGGATATACTCTTAACAGAAGGTTGACTTGAAAAAGGTATCTTTTCAGACTTGAAAACTTGTTTAGGGTATTCTAAAGAAGGTTGAATTTAAAAGGGTATCTTTTCAGACTTAAATGCTTGTTTAGGGTATTCTGAGATGGAAGGATAATTATTTGTTTAGGATTCATTTCGAAAGTCCGTACACACGCATGGTGTACACCTGACAGTGGCCCCCTCCCCCACCCCCCTGGGGATTTTCAGAAATCTCGGAGACATTTTGAGATTTCTTAAAGGGAAATAGCATGATTGGAAGCAGTCTTCATCTGGGGATAAATTCATGTAGAATGAAGGGCACTGTTCAAGTTTTCTGCTGTGATATTTTTGCATTCAAATGTTTACTCCTTTGTAAATAATTACCATCAGTATTTGCTGTGACAGGCACATTTGTTATACAACTTTGCATGGGTTTAATTTCTATCAGAGTTCTACTTTAATTCAGAACAGGTACACACAGGATTGTGTCTCATCAAGTAAAAATTCTAGGACAAATCCTTCCAGCCTAAATATACACTCCATTTGGTGTATACATTGGTATATGTTTAACTCATTTTCAAGTGCTCACAATCTTGTCATTGTCCCTTAAAAGGTCGCTTAAAAAATCTTTTTATCAGCACACCAAACCATATTTGCATACATGTACATTTAATCCAACTAAGGAAAGATACATAATAATAGTGTTTGGGATTTATACATTGTAAAGTTTATGAAATATAAACAATGAATTATTTGAAAAAGAGGATGTAGTCTAGTAGTCTTCTTTCAGACTTGTACATTGCATGTGTGTTCATCATATATATATGAATATATATATGTGAAATTTCGCAAATGTGTTATCATATGAACATGACAAAGTTTATGCAAGAATTTCATGCCGATTACTATTCATAGACCAATACTGAAACAATACTTCCTGTTCAGTGAGATTCAGAGCAGTCTTTCTGAACTGATAGGGATGGAGGTAGAGACATCCATGCCAACAGTTACGTTCAGGTGGTTTTTTTTTCAAATTTTAGATAATGATCTTCCAATTCCACAGACATATCCTTTATAAAAAGCCTAATGACAGGTGGCCACTCCCTCTATATTAAAAGTAATGAAAATCAGGGCCTTGTTTTTCGAAAATTTCAAGATGTCAAGATTTTGGCTCTAAAGCCACAGACAGATAAGTTTTGGCTTATGAATATATTTCCATCCAATTTGGCTGTGAAAAATATCTTTCCTCGTGTCCCCCCTCCCCGAGATTTTACCCTGGCATCACCCCTGGGGGGCTGTTTTATTATGCTGCTTTAATAGTTTAATAGTGTAATAGTTTGGTGTGTAGGATAAATGACACTGAAATACAGGTCAAGTTTGAATTTGCATTCTGCAGGTCAAAGATCGAAGGTCACAGCTCATTATATATTTATTTTCTTCATCTGATTTTTCCTCCAGCATCTCCAATCTGGGCATGTTTGGCATCTCTGAGTTCAGTGCCGTCATCAATCCTCCCCAGTCATGTATCATGGCCGTCGGTACCTCCAAGCTGGCCGTCGACAAGAACCGCAAACCCATCAGCTACATGACGGTCACCATGTCCAGCGACTCTAGAGTCGTAAACAGCGCCCTCGCTTCCAAGTTTTTGAGAACGTTCAAGCAGAATATTGAGAGTCCTGTTAGGTTAGGTTTGCTATGATGAAATGAACAGATCTAGTACTCCCCTGGAGGACAACTCCCCCCAAGGACAACTGCCCCAGAGGACAACTCCCGTGGCGGAGTGTAACAATTTTTCCTGCCTTAAAACTCTGTTTTGACCTTGGGGGAGTTGTCCTCTGTGGGAACTGTCCCCGAGGGGAGTTGTCCTCTGGGGGAGTTGTCCTGCAGGTTGGATGTCCTTATATGGAAATGAACAATATTTGACATGCTGTAGGTGGTTTGCAATAGTTTCTTGTCCAGAAAATAAAAAAATCAGTTATGAATGAATGGTTTGCAGAGAATTTATGATGCCAATCTATTCATCTCTGTATTATTAAATGATAATTTGATCAAATGTTTGATCCTTTCATTTATCATAGTGACTTGGAAAAAAGAATGATCCAACAGGAATTGAATCTCCTGATATAAGGTCATTGACACTAACAACCTTTCTGTGCTAGGAAACACTGTCTACTTCATTTTTATTTGTTAGTTTTTTGAACAAAGTGATGGAAAATATACAGGGTTGGCCGGTAAAAACTGGGCGGTAAATACAGAGTGGTAAATACTGCCTTGCCATTTTGGACAAAAATGGGAAATACCGGGAAATACTGGGAAATACAATAAAACAATTATTTCTTGAAGGATAGTAACTAAAAGATATAGAGATTGTTTTGCATAAAGTGTGATTTAACAAAATACAACCAAAAACTAACAACTGATGGTGGGGAACCTAGTGGGAAACTAGGGACTCGTTCTGATTGGTGGGACAAATTTTCTGCTCGGCCAAATCAATACTAAAAGTAGGAAAATCTAAAAATCACCTGCATTTATTTTAGAACTTTTTTCAATCATTTCAGTCTGCAAATATAGGTGAATTGCTCCATAAATCCAGAATACTTAAAATTGTATACCCCATAGACAGTTGTTGATTTTTTACCTGTATATTCAGCAAGATGAGGGCCACACCCCACAAAAAGCTACATGTAACACTTGAATAATATACAGTGTAGTACTGTACAAGTATGTAGACAGTATGTGAAATAACATTGAACTAAGTCCTTATCATGACTGAAAATTGAAAAGAGGTTTCCAACAGTCTTCATCTGAAATTTATCAGTTCAAGGTGGATTTGTGTAAGAAGAGCCCAAATGAAGTGCATTAATGACCTTTTTAGTTGACCTTGAACAAATTCAAGAGTACACTACTAGGTATTGCCCACGTAAGTCCCGGTATTTCCCAGTATTTCCCAGGTATTTCCCAGTATTTCCCGGTATTTCCTAGTATTTCCCGGTATTTCCCAGTATTTCCTGCCTGGGTGGGAAATACAGGTATTCCCCGGGAAATTGCCAACCCTGAAAGTAGGAGTATTCATGAATGTATAAATATATAAAGATAGGAATTATATATTATTCATCTTGGTGTGGTATTCATACCATTTCAAAAATTATTTTCTGTCTGTAGTTGCAGACAATTTGTCTAACCAACTTTCAAAGTGAAGTACATAACTTTGCTTTGAACCTGGATTCAGAAATGATCATGTATGAGCTATAAGTCGCAGACGATGTACTATATGTTCTATTAAAGTCAGGGTGCTACATTTCATGAGAAAAACACAAGTGTCTCATTTTAGCCAATTGAAGCCCCCCTCCCCCCTTCCCGAGTGAAAAAAAAAATGAAAAAATCTCATCATCTGATTGTCATTTTTGTAATGATGTCCATTCATACAAAGTATATGTATGCAACAGATCTGTAGCATGATGGTAGTGCATGCACAGAAACAAGACATAACACCTGGATTGGTCATAACCATGTTTTTCCTTTTGTTTTTATCAAAAACTTACTGGAATTTATGAGAAATTTTGTCACCAGTCACTCGACTTGTAGAGTGCATTCTCGTTATAAGGAACACTGATATAACAAAATTTCATACAAAGAAGTAAAACCTCTGGTCCATTATGTTGGATTTCCTTTGTATTTTATTGTTTGTGCAGCCCTGATGTAAAGAAATTTCGTTATGAAGAACAAATTTGATGTGTCCCAAGGACTTCGAGAGTGCACTATACATGTGACTTCATTTCAACCTGTTTTGAATTTTGCTATCACAGGATTTGGAAATTTCTTATGCATCAGCAATTGTGTCATAATGATTCATTTTATTGTACATTTGCCACTTTAAAATTCATTGTATTGTACGTAAAATATTGTATTAATATAGGAGTGTATGAAATCTATTAAAAGAGTGTTTATAAGTTATGAACGATACAAAAACTGTCAAACATAGTATTTTACCTTCTTTGGGGCCACTATTATTACAAGGTGTACACCATGCGCTTGTGAACAAAATGCGTAAAAGGGTTGTTTTTCACGGACGGATGATGGATGCGCATACAGTGAAAAGGGTATCAAAATCACTAAATTCAGGAAGAAGGGTAATATATACTTTTAACAGTACGCTTTATACTTGAAAAGGGTATCTTTTCTGACTTGAGTACTTGTATGGGGGATTCTGAGATAATTTTTACTTGTTTAGGGTCTATTGTGAAAGTCCATACACGAGCATGGTGTACACCTTGTAATGATAGTGCGGGCCCCCCGGGATTTTACCTACTAATCTAAATACTAGCCGAGAGGTTGAAATTGTGGCTGAAACATAGATTCTTCCATTTCAAACTGTATAAGCTTCATAGGCTTCTTGTGTCAAGATTGGTCTGTTTTCCATCACGACGCAAAATGTTTACAACAGAAGGTACATTAAAGAAATTCACCTGTATAATAAGCTTCACAGGCTGTTTGTTTTGTGATTGGGTAGCTTTCTATCACATAACACAATTTGTTTCTACCAGTACGTACAAAAAAATACTGTGTACGCTGAATATTTGGCGGTGGTTTTATTTTCGTGAATTTTGCAACTTATTGAACGTGAACATTTTCACTTCCTTATATTTCTGTGGAAAGTGAATACAATACAACAAGATAAACCCTCGCAAATTCCCCGTCTGAAAGTAAAATCGTGAAAATATATGTACGCGAAATATATGGCGTATACACTATGCAACTCCTCTGAAACCATTATGTATGTGATAGCACAATTGTCTCCCATTGATTGTGACGTTTATATGATCTGAAAATGATAGAATGTACTTTCATCGCTGGAATTAAGTAGCCACAAGTAACATCAATCTGAACGTACCAAAGTTGCAAACGTGATACCGGCATGATACATAAATCTCGCGGGGGGGGGGGGGGAGGGGGAGGGGTTTGAACCCCAAGATTGTCAACATATTTTTACATTATAGCTAATCAAGCCATTAATAAGGTGTAACGAATCTCAATTATACCTCCGTCAGAAAGATCAGACTCTGATCTTTCTCCTGATATTGCCCTCAAAACCTACACCTAATTTGCTATATTGTATACGCTAAAAAATCTCGAGCCCCCTCCCCCCCCCCCCCCCCCCCAATGAGAATTTTCAATAATTAATGAAAAAAAAAATAAAAAAATGAAAGACATCAGAGTTTGTTTTATGGTGTTGATGACCTTGGCTTATAAGCTTTCCCCCCCAAAATTGCAAAAAGAACTTGCTGCTTTTTAAAATTATCAATGGCTACTCGCAAGGAATCAAAGGGAGTGTATTTGTAGCTCAGGTTTATTTGACATAGGGAATAAATTTATACATTATATCTATTACATTCTGGAATTTTTACGTTTTATCAAAGAGATGTGTTTTATATATTTTTGTATATGTCATTTTTTTTGTTCGATATTAAGTTTGTTTTTGCATACATTTCGTTTTCTGATGGTTGTCGTTTATACAACAGATTGCTGTTCGTTTCTGTTGTTTGCCTGATCTGTATACATGCATTTGATTGTCATCAATATTTTCTTATGTAAAATACCTGAAACCTCTGTTGACTCGCAATTTAACCCTAAAAAGCTGGGCGCGGAATCCCCCCCCCCCCCCCCCGACGTTTTCGCGCAATATGTCTGCAACGCGAGAACAATTGCGCGCAGTTTATGCTTTTTTCTCTCGGTCTCGGCATCTTTTAACACCCAATTTTGCGACTGGTCCGGTACGCGGTTCCGAAGTTACGTACTTTTGTACTGCATGTCACCGCTCCCAAAAAATCGCGTCAAAAACCGTGATTTTGTGTACAATTTCAAATACCAAATTGTTCTTCAGCCAAAATTCATAAAGTATGAATTATTTTTACTTTACTTGTTGAAATTAATTAAGTTTTGTGCTGTTATATCGCAAAAAGTTCCCCACAAATTTCAGTCGAAGAAAACAATAGAAAACAAACAGGTTGAAAAACAAAGAAATCATAAGAAATTCACAAAAACAATGAAAATAC
Source organism: Eucidaris tribuloides (assembly GCA_001188425.1). NCBI lineage: Eukaryota > Metazoa > Echinodermata > Echinoidea > Cidaroida > Cidaridae > Eucidaris > Eucidaris tribuloides. Next base: position 41,250 of record JZLH01S0602039.1, read on the forward strand.
ATAGAAATTCATTCCGATTTCCGAGTTTTTTTCAAGTACATGCTAAGCCAACTCTAGAGGAGAGTCTTAGACATAAAATTACATTTTGGAGCTTTAATTAATTATTTACAGCTTAATTATGTTTTTACGCGCATAAATTGCCATATTAATTAATATGAAATTAATTCGCGGGTATATTAACTTATCAGCTTTGTAACATTACGTTAGGCGACTGTGCGTGCCGATTTTCCGCCGATCGCGCGGTCGCGCCGAGCTCTCGGGCGGGGGGGGGGGGATTCGCGCCCCCCCCCAGATTAGCACTAGGCAAAAAAGCCCAGCCTGATTAGGGTTAAAAAGGGGTGCATATTAGAAAAGAGTACAGATTTCGAATATTTTTGACAGTCTCAATTTGCACTGAAAAACGGCTCATTTAATTTTTTTTGTGTACATAATTAAGTCAATGGAATTTGTCTGATATCTTGAAATTCATAAAAAGGTTATTATCATATAGTTGGGTCATCTGGAGGACTTCCGTGACCGTGGATCGCGAAGGTCCGTTTCTCAGTGGATTTGTCTTCCATGAGGTCTAAATAAAAATTTTAGCGGGGGTGACCCTCGCAAAAGTGTGGGCGGAATTCAGGAGGGCCAAAAATCCAAAATGGCCGCTGGCGGCCATTTTGGATTTTGCATTTTCAGTGGTTTGGCTTACAGCACTGCTCAAAATATGGATTTTGGGGTTTGGCTGGCCAAGAAATTCAAATCCGATGTCAATTTGATGATTTGACTTCGGGGTGAAAATCATCATTCTCCGGCGGGTATTTTCATACATGTAACTTCACCATTTTGCAACCAATTTCAAACATTTTTGTGGCCTTTCCTAGACTCTCCGACCCAAATCAGTTTTTTGGGGCGGCACCTTCTCATTTTTTTGACAGATTTTCACAAAATTGGTGTCAAAATGCTCAGGAGATCAAATTGCATCAAATAAGCATGAGCCTAAATTGATTTGAAACATCACCATTTTTACACCCCTGTATAGCCTACCCCTAATAAGAGATACAAGTTTGAAATATAATATTGAATTGAAAATTTAGTGTGCTCATAGATTTCATTAGAGTGTGAACTATGAAGTCAGTGTGAAGTCTTTGTGATAAAGTTGAAGAATTGACCATCGTGATCGACCCCTAAACTGGCAGCCATCTTGGATTTTACTATCTCAAGACTACGTCAAATCAACAAATTGACATCGGATTTGAATTTCTCGACCCCCAAAACCCCAGAATCCAAATTTTGAGCAGCACAGTTGGCCAAACCACTGAAAACGTATTTTTTTAAAAATGGCCGCTGGCGGCCATTTTGGATTTTGAGTTACAATATGCACGTAAACTGTATCCGGTTTAGTAATAAGGCTTAGTTTTGAATATTTTAACTGTCCATTACTCAACTCAGTGTAATTAGAGCTTTATTTTGAGCCCAATATGAAGTCTATACGATGAAGTTGAAAATTTGACCTTTTGTGACCCCAAATTGGCAGCCATCTTGGATTTCAAGGGCAAGACGAAGTCAAATAATCAAATTGACATCGGATTTGAATTTCTTGGCCAGCCAAACCCCAGAATCCATATTTTGAGCAGTGCTGTAGGCCAAACCACTGAAAATGCAAGATCCAAAATGGCCACCGGCGGCCATTTTGGATTTTTGGCCCTCCTGAATTCCCCCACACTTTTGCGAGGGTCACCCCCGCTAAAATTTGTATTTAGACCTCAAGGAAGACAAATCCACTAAGAAACGGACCTTCACGATCCACGGTCACGGAAGTCCTCCAGATGATCGACCCAACTAATAATTGACCTTTATAATTCATTTTCAGCTAATTTTGGTTTTTAAATGGTCTTCAATAAATTTCATCGGGAAAAAAATAAAAAACAAAAGTTACAAAAACAAAGAAATAAATAAGAAATTTGAAAAACACATAAGGACAAAAATTGACTCTTGCAGTTTTAAATGTTGAAAACTAATTAAGGTTGCAAAGATCACTTCCGCAAAAAATTACAATATTTCAAGTGAAATTGAGTGTTTTATATGCAAATCATGTTTTTTTCATGCATAATTCATATTGATTAGAGATTGAGTTTTTTCCCCCAAAATTACTATACAGACTTAGAATTTATGTTGAAAGGACTCGGCATGCCAAATTTCAGTGCAGTTGCGCGCTCCATAGCCGAGATCAGACCCCCTCCCCCCCCCCCCCAAGTCCTCAACACCTTCGAAATAGCCCAATCCTTTTAGGGTTAAACAATTCAGTAGGTTTTATGTTGTTTTCCTATGTTTGGGTAGAATAGTATACACTCGGCAAAAAAAGGTTTTGGACACTTACAAAAGTTAAAATATACCGTATAAATTTTTATTAAAAGGTACATTATTGTATATCAATATGACCAGACATTATTCCACTTCCAGTATGACATGAAGTTAACATGTGAGCAGTCATGCATGGCTGATTACATGCATTAAATAGCAAGGTCAGTAAAAAAAAAATTGCAAGAAATAGAGCCTTCAAATGCTAATGATCGGGTCCATCTTGTAGGCATACATTCAACAATTTCAACAGGTGTTTACGATTTGAATGAAATGCTTAGAGATGCATCATGAAATGCATCATTTGGACATGCACTTTCAAGATGAAGCTGCGACGTCGATGTGCTGCACTCATTCAGAGCCAGGAGGACAAACAAGATATTAAACTGTTTTCGATTAGTCAAGATACTGAAATTTGACCTTTTTTTTCATTGACTAATTTTTATTAAAAATTCCAGTGGAATAGTGATGTATTCAAGATGGACAATTTTCTTTTCTTTTCAAAGTGACATTTAACTCTAATTTTTGTCGTTCAATGGATCTTATGCCACATAAACTTTCACAACTGAAAGACTGACTGCTCCACTTCTTGCAATTTTTTTTACTGACCTTGCTATTGTTTAATGCATGTAATCAGCCATGCATGACTGCTCGCATGTTAACTTCATGTCATACTGGAAGTGGAATGATGTCTGGTCATATTGATATACAATAATGTACCTTCTAATAAAAATTTATATGGTATATTTTAACTTTTACAAGTGTCCAAGAACTTTTTTTGCTGAGTGTACTTTGTGAAAGATTGGAGAAAAAAAATTGATCAACCAAAATTATACATGTATTAGGGCTCTGAACAATCTTTCAAAACGTGATCTTTTGCTGACCCAGACATCAAAAAACAAAATGTTAAACGTACTAAAAATCAGTAACAAATTATGAGTTAAAATCATCAGAGAGGAGTATCACAATTTATGTTATTATTATTTTGTTATGACAAAACATTTTTTTCATCAATTTCTAACAATAGAAACAGCATGTCATTTTCAGGGCATTAAAAGATGACATAGATGGGAATTGTGCATCTGCTTGTGTGTGGATATACTAGGTGTTAAAAATAAAATTGGTAAATTTTGATATGTAATAACACAAAAAATTACACACCAGATAATTACTGGCATGAGTATGAGTTATAGCAGAAGAGTGAACATTTTTGTTGGAGGTGGTTTCAATACGATATCAATAATCAGTTTTATGTGATTCATGCTTATTTAAAATGTTAGAGTTCAGATTTTGCTCAGTATCCAGTCCCCTGTACAAAATTGAGACTGCACAGAAATCAAATAGTGTGTGTGAGAATGCGTGTCTAGTCCCTACACAATAGCATTCAAGCAATGGAAAATGGCTAGAATAGCACACGTTGGAAACTTTGGTATGCCAGTTTCATTACGTCCAGTTCAGATAAATGCTTTATTAATATTCATTAGTAGCCTAGCGACTGCTAGACTATTCACTTTCCACAGCCTTTGTCTGTTGCTATTGTGTGTGGACAAGGCACACACTCTCACACACACCACTTGATTTCTGTGCAGTCTCAATTTTGTACAGGGGGTTGGATTTTGAGCAAAATCTGAACTTTTTAAATAAGCATGAATTACATAAAACTGATCATTGATATCATATTGAAACCACCCCCAACAAAAATGTTCACTCTTCAGCTATAACTCATACTCATGCCAGTATTATCTGGTGTATATAGTTTTTGTGTTATTACATATCAAAATTAACCAATTTTACTTTTAACACCTAGTATAAGTGTGTTAATTTGGGGGATGTTTGCCCTTACACAGCAATACTAGTGTGATATCGTATGAGTACAGGAACACCCTTGGGGGGAATATATCAAGTACCCCACTATACCTCTCCACTGGCCATATAGCTGTCTAAAATATCAAATAACAATATGCTACAAGTGTATACTCCCACAGACTTGATCATAGGTTTTTGCTTAACTAAACACGACTCTATATGACATATTCCCCAGAACTGTATCTGTTACTGACACACAAACACTTAGGCACTAACAAACATCAATACCCCATAAGTCTGTCTGTGTATGTGTGTGTGGAGGATGTGTGTGTGAAGGGATGTGTGTGTGGAGGATGTGTGTGTGAAGGGATGTGTGTGTATGGCTATATACAATCCGAGGAGCAACACTATTGAAATTTGATCACACAACCAAGAACAAATTCCAATCCGAGGACCTGAAACAAACGTCCTCGGATTAAAGTACGTTATTTTCAATCCACACCTCTGTTACAATATTCTCATAAGTTTTGGGGGATGTCCATGAATGTATGTTTATTAGAGTTTGCAGTCGCATATTGTTTAGCTGGTAGACACACATGCTCTAAATTGAATTGTCCTCAGTCGTGTGGTCAAATATCAAGCGCTCGTTCTTGGAATATTCTCCAAACATGATGTCCTCGGAAGATATTTGTGTTTTCAAGGTCCTCGTACATATGCCCATACAAGTGTGTGTGTGTGTGTGTGGGGAGGGGGGGTGTTTATACCTGTGCACAATTGTCATGTGATCTCTAGTCAAGCCAGATAGCATGATTGGAATTCATATCCCATTACACAGTGTTAATTACATCATAATACATGTACATATATGTACATATGGGTTTGTCCACGAAGTTGGGACCTTTTCAAAAAATGAGGTCATTCCCCATAGTAACAATGCATTT
>JZLH01S0602040.1:0-15242 GCA_001188425.1 Eucidaris tribuloides
AAACTAGCACAAAAAAATAAGTTCCCCACCTTTTTGAAATTCCAGTTATTTTTAACGAAATGGTTTTGAGCAAAGTAATTTGGCACTCATTGACAACTTCTGTATGAAAATGTGATTCATCCATCTATCATGCAGTGATGAGCACGTAATACAGGCAAAAAATGTCACTTTTTAAAGTCACAACTGTCATTTTTTGAGGGATTTGTAATGCAGGAGATTTTGACAATTCTGTTTCTGTCGAAATGAGTAAGCGCTATTTATGTTAATCAGGTATCGCTAGACCACCTGAAGAATTCTTTTGGCAACTTTTCACAGTATTTTACGGATTCAGTGGGGATCTCAATTTAACAATTAACATCCATCCTACAATTTTGAAATTGTAAAATCCATTAAGTTTATTGAAACAAATTGAAATCTGATATGTTTTTAGCAAATGTAATCTTTACACCATGTAAATCGACATAAGAGGTTGTACCGATGTCAGGGTTCAGTGAGCACACTTTATTAAATAAGGAAAAAATACCAGTATTTACCATTATTTTGACATAAGACGCATGACTCCTGTGACCTTTTGAAAAGTGACATGTTTGCCTTTAATTCATGCTCACTTATGGCATGGCTTGAGCGGATCAATCTATTTTCACACAGAGGTTAGTCAAGGAGTGTGGAAATGTTCCTGCCAAGTTATTTTGCTAAAACTTATTTCATTAAAAAGTTATGGTATTTTGAACAAGGGGGAACTGTACTTTTTGTGTAGTGTTTATTTGGAGTTTTGCTTCAAGAAAGGGAATTAATGAGAGTTTATTTTAACAATTTCATTGTATATTCACTTTGTTTGTACATGTACCTGTATCAGAAAGTGAAAAGGTTCTCTCTGCAAAATTCACAAAAATAAAACAAAGTGTAATATTTAGTGTATACAATATCACGTTTTCCATTAAAATTCCTTCTAAGAAACTGAAATAGTTGTATAACGTATCCATCGATCATCCTGCTAATATTTTTTTACATTTTCAAAACATATTCATATTGGTAATATCTTTTCTTTGGTTTTGGCCAGACTACAGTCATCTGAAACTAAAGAATCATGAAGTTGGATTATGGTCATCTAAACTTTTGAGCTTTGTACATGTAGGTATATTAATCCTTTCAGAACCACACTCAGATTATGACATACAAACACTATTGAGATTTATAGTAATAGCAGTGAGAGGGTTAATTCATACTACATGTAGAGTGCTGAATGCTGACTAAAAAAGCTAAAGGTAGAGTTCAGAATTAGCAATTCCATTATTTCCCTTTATTATCATTACCAAACAGTTGTTAAGTACTGACAAATGTTGTGTTGAAAGTTTGAGATCCATACATGTACATCACAAACTTGTAGTTTTATGAGAAAAACTAAAAATGATATACATGTACTACTACATATAGATTATTGTTATTCCTGTGAGTTTGAATTTTGCTCAAATTGCAGACCATGGTTCGCATGACTGTAGCTGAGTGCACTGATTGGTTAATTTGGGAACTGTCAGAATGTGCCCGTCAATTCATAAATTTTAAAGTTAAACCGTCCAGATTTTCAACAAAACTACGATTCCACCCAAAGGATCTATGACGCGTGTTAATTTATACTTATCTTCACATTGTGAACGATTTGAGCTGATTTAATTCATTTTGCCATTTTCTGGTATGCAAATCCTGAACTCTATCTTTAACCATTATACATTTACATGGATGGCCACAGCGAATTACCTCCCGGCCATTGTCGCTGTGACCGCAACACAGCAGGACAGTGCCCCAAAGTGCCCACGGTCAATACTCGCACCTGACTTACCCTAATTTTGACGCTTTTGACACTTTTATTAACGAGAAATTACAAGGACAAGGTTCAGTTTTCATGTCAGTTTGGTTTGGATTTCACACTGACAATGCAGGGTTTTCTCTCTCGGGTTGGATTCTCCAAAGTTTGTGCCATCAGTATTTCATTATTGATTGTTATTTTGATTTGATTGTTTCAGTTTGGATGCAATTGGCCCCATTTTTCTGGTGATTTAACAATGTAGTTTTTAAAAGGCTTGGCAGAGCAGTGATCTTATAGAAAAGACAGGAAGAATGTCTGATTTTATTCTGTCTCCTGACCGGACATGATATCACAAAATTGTAGACTTGGACACATATGGGATGAACTAATAAATTTCCAAATTTCCAGTGTCACAGTGAAGTCACAGATTTTATGTGAGAAATTAAAAAAAACTTTGATAGTTTCTGTAGTGTATGTATTTGTGAATATCTGTTGTTTAGACATACAGTACGTTCATTCGAGCTTCCAAATTTCCAGGAGCTTTTGCGAGGGCAATTTGGGAGCAAAATTGTCACATCTCTCCTCACCCCCCCCCCCCAATGGTTACACCATCTTTTTGTGTGCTCTATGTTGTGGTTTTTCAGAAGTTACTACTTATATGACTCCAGTGGTCAGCAGTGGTTAACATTGGTCAACATTAGAGGAAGTGGAGGAACACAAGGAGATAGCTAATGACTAAGGGTCAAGCCATCACTGGTGATTTCTTGGAAAATCCATTGTGACCATATTTAGTGATGTACCTTGCTGCCCACCACAGTAAGATATGGCAATTAAATGGGATGCCTCACCTCTATCTATGTCCATCATGGGTGACTCGGAACATTTATCATGTACATCATATCCCTTGTTAGTTTGTACTGTCAATAGTGAAACTGGACCCTGAGGTGCATGTATCTCATCTTGAGTGGGAAGTTGAAATCCATAGCTATGGAAGCATGGATAAAATTGATGATATTGTGTTTTAATGAAAAATGTCTGGATGTTTGTGACAATTGTGTGTCAATGATATTTTGATTAAATTGTGATTTCAGTCCTAAATGGGTGAAAAAAAAATTAAGTTCTAAGCTATCATGGTCAAATACTTGTGGATATGAGTGTCAAAGTAGAGCAAAACTAGTATTTGTATTTTGAAACTAAGTGAAGAATAATTGTGGAGCAATTGATTTAATATTAACCCGTTAAAGACGGGAGACAAGATATCTCGTCAACGAGGTCTGTGGAAAGTGTCTGTTGAGGCAAAATCAAATCGTCTTCAGTGGGTCAAAGAAATAATGTATTCAATGAACTAAAAGTTACATTATTAATGATTATTTACAAAACTATTTTTTTATAAAATGAAGAATATTATTGCAATTTGTTGTCAATGACTGTGCAGCTTGAGTAGACTGTAAAACAACCTTTCTCAAGCCACAAAAGTGTATAAAAATCATGATTAAACTAAATTGAACTTGTCTTTTCATGCCATCATGACACAAATTAAGCTTGTTTTTGTTCTTGTGGGTGTTGAGTTTCCTAGTTCACATTTAAACAACAATTTAATCTGGAATATGGCGCGATGCATGGTACATGATCATTAATGTGGTTTTCAGAGAGTAGACAACTATTGGTCATGTGACGTGTTCTTGTCTGCTCAAGTCACCATAATTTGGTAATGCCCGTCGCAAAAAACAAGACAATCACATTTCCCCCTCTGTTGACTCAATTTTGTTAATCATTCTTTGACTCTGCAATACTCTTCCTGATGGTTTGTTCCTGACATATGAAGAGGTTTATTTGTCTCAATGTTTACTTGTTTAGATGAATTGTAAATAAAACATGTATTTCATTTTTGGTAATTGTCTGGTTACTAATAGAAAGTCTCTTCATGCAGTTGTTTGTCCTAAAATAGATTATTTGATCATCTTCAAAATATTGATGTAAAGGCTGTACTGTCTGGTACATTCTATTGTTAGACGATTGTTGAACCTTTGGAAGTATTTTATTTCCTGTCCTGGAGGTATAAATATCTTTATAGTTGTCTGAACTTTTATGGATGAATTATAAGTGAAACATTGTTTTTTTCAATTTCTTTGTCAATCATTTATATCCTACATATAATCATTTTGTCATCTTCAAAACTACTAGTTGATGTACAGGCTTAACCAGTAAGTTTTGTTCTGTTATTAGATGATTGTGAAAATTTTGGAGGTGTTTTAACTTGTTGTCCCATAAAATGATTGTCTAAACTCTTAGGCAGAGTTGAAAGTAAAACATTTATTTTCGCTATTGTTTGTTTAATATTCCTGTTACAAAATAGGAAGACTGTCTACTTGTCATCCATTTACATCCTAAAATATATTATTTTTGTTAGTTTCAAAACATTGATATAAAGTCTGTGCCCAATTTTCTATTATTAGGTGATGGTGAACTGGAGGTGTAAGATTTTGAGTCCTGGAGATATAAAAAAAACTTTACAAAATTGTGTAACCTTTTAGGGATGAGTTACAGTGAAACATTTCTTTTCCCTTTTTTATTTTACGAAGCGCATCTTCTTTTCAGTTAGTACTCAGTTATGTCCTAAAATAGATTAATATTTGGTCATCTTCAAAACAATGATGTCAATGTTCTGTACCAGTGTGTTCTAGTATTAGGATGAATTGTAAGCTTATGCAGGTGTTTTATTTCATATTCTTTTTTGGGGGGTACACTTTTTAGAAGCTTACATTAGCTCTTGTACCTTAAAGAAGGGGTTTTATTCTGTTTTGTATTTCTTTTGTGCCTTTCAATAATAATCATTCAAAACGATATTTTTTAATATCTACTCCAGTAGTATTCTTGCATATTATTGCAGGTCCTGGAGAAGTTAAGTGTTGGCAGTTCATGGGTTAAATACTGAACAGTTTTGTCTGCCTGTCCTTATGTCTGTCTGCTTGTCTTTGTCTCGCACCACCATGGTGTCCTCATCTGGTCATACCACTTCGTCCAGGTCAAGACCTACTTCTTCAAGTGTGTAGAGGAAATTGGCAGGAAATCAAAGATTTCCAATGAGTTCAGTGCTGGGACAAGATTCCGTGCACAGGTGCCCGCCCTTTCTTTTGTACTGGCTTGTCGACTATTGTACCACCAATTTTCTAGTTTACCTGAACACGAAAGGTGTATTCAGGATTTTTTTAAGGGGGGGGGGGTTGTATGGTGCAAATCGATGTAACAAGGTCCCTCCCCCAAGCTGCCAACTAATATGTTTTAATGATATTTAGTATGTTTTTTTCATCATCAAAAATAGCATATGATTTTTCAATGCAAAATATGTTTTTTCTTAAATTTGATAGACATGCGTAATATGTGTAATATATACCCATTTTTATACCAAAATATGTTTTTTCTCCTTCAAAATGATGCAAATAAATCTGTGACAAGCAAAATGAAGGTTATCAAGTCTGCCATCACATTGCTCTCGTTATCATTACTAACTTTTTCTTTTCTAAAGGGGGGGGGGGATTCATGTATAGTACATCTGTGCTTGAGCAAGACAATGATAATGATTTTAAAAAGGGAGGTGGGTTTCCTTCTCACTGTCAATGTCTAGCAGATATGGAAATGATGAATTGTGGTCGTCGTTATCTTCAACTCCTGCAGGAAACGGGTGTAATCAATTTGCTGAAATATACAAAACTTGCAGGAAATTCCGTAATGTCTCGCTGGTCTATTGGTTGAAATAATAGAGAAAAAGAAAATGATTGCTTTCTGCAAAATTGTTGAACTCTGTACATAACAGTAATGGAGGCAACTACCTCCAAGATATGTATCAAGCATTATGCACAATTTGAATTGATGCATAATAATCTGTGGGTATATACATTTAGGTATCATAAATTGGAGCCTGCAATTTGATGATGTTAATATATTTCTTCGTCTTTTGTAAATTTTATGTAATACAATTGTACATGTATCTTCAAGTCACAAATAAAAAAATCTACTACTGCCAATTTCCAAGTGATAGGGAACTATTTGAATATTAACTCAACTGACCTTTCATAACAATTGCAACAAAACTTGGAAAATTTTGCACATGATATTTTGATTTTGGTATTGAAGGGGTTAAACATTCATTTCAAATGGAACAGAACAATGTGTTCAAGAGCACATACTGTGTGTAAAAGAAAACTGAAGGGTTGTAGTATCATGTTGTAGGCGTGTGCATGCGTGCACACGTGCACACATACACACGCACAAACACACACACACACACACACACACACACACACACACTAACACAATCAATCAATCGGGGACAGAATTTTTTATTGATTACAGACATGCAAATGAGGACTCGTGTGTGTCATATTCAACCGCCAATTGCAGACGCACTTCATTCTTACTGGGGACGCCTGTATGTGTAAAATTTTGCGTGTGATTTTTAACATACAATCAGGGACAAGTTTTTGGCACAGTTTAAAAAAAATGATCATGACCGAATATGATTGCTTTTCAAATTTGCAATCATTTGGTTTAGAATCTTGGACCATCCCTAGTTTTGGGGGGGGGGGGGGAGGGGCGGTGGCGGTGGCGGTGGACACAGACCACGTACACATAGATGACACACAAAAACACAACAGTCAATGACATGTTTTTGCGCTTGGCAAATTCCGATAACAGATAATTGAAGTTTGGAAAGTAGAGAAATAATTGCACTAAAATGTATTGTCTATTATTTGTTTTATTTTTTTTAGAAGTCTGATTAAGGTAATGTTTGATTTTTTTGTTGGCACCTACCATTGTTTGTACTTTGCATCTGATAAGACGGCTGAGTCAGTTTCCTCCGATAACGTGATGACATAAAAAAGGAAATTTTGAAAGTGACAAGTCGAAAGATAAATGATATCATTGTGTTAACGGTATTCCTTGTGTTGTGGACTGGTTTTACGACTATTGGAATAGGAAGTGCTATAACTGTAAATCAGCGATAAAACCAGGGTGACTGATGACGATAATCGGTGATAATGTCATCGTTAAGCGGAAACGACCCCTAGACAAAGCTTAACCTTGTATCATGGCCCAGGTATGCACCAAAAGGCAAGCTGGTAGAGCTCAATTACAGATACTTTTTTGTTTAATTTGTTTCAACCAATTTAATGTCAAACTCAAACTGACCAAAAATTGTTTATAATGGCCTGGTTTTTAAACTATCATTTGATATTACTGTGCATGTACATACCTACATGTATGTGATGACCATGGTCAGAGAATGAAATTATCTCATTGTTGTACTATTCTTCAAGATTTGAATGAATATTGTTTTCAAAGAATTGTGGTTCTTGTTGTGTAAATGAATGCAAGTATGAAAACTTTAACAAATCAATTAAATTATCTATTTTACTGAAAAATGTAAGTTTTTTTTTAGATTGATCATTCATGCATAATGTGTCATGTAATAGTAATAACAAATACTGAAGTAAAAGTTTGGAGTGACCGAAGTGGTTACCGTGGTGTGCAAGAATAACACCACATAACAATTAGGCTTCTTGCAGATAACCCGAGATTCCCTCAAATTACTGCAAAACATGGTTCCCAGTGAAATTTCACTGTGCCTCTTCACAGTGATGATTTCATGAGAGTAACACAAAATACAGGTGAAATTTCATCACTAATTTACAAGGTTTTTTTTTGCAGGAGGGAATCAAGGTTATCTGCCAAAAGTATCAGTTGACATGCTATGTTACTTTTGTTCACCACAGTAATGTAAGTAATGTAACAAATGCTGAAGTGAAAGTTTGGAGCTAGACAGTGTATGGAAGGAATTTCAACAATCCAAAACCAAAGGAAGAACCAGAGAATGTGGGGAAATACAGTAAAAGGGGAAAAAAGTAGGGAAAAAATGTGATATGCACATTACACAGAATAATATCTGAAAGTGATTTATCATTGATATATCCTGGCTATGCTCATTGAAATCATAAGTCATCGGAAACATACTAATCCAGAGTTGTTTGGTTAGGACTGTATTCCTGGATGACGCCAGTGATTCCAAAAGATTTTATGGGGGCTTCCTCTCTATCCGTCTGGCTCCCCGGATTTTGGAGTTATTTTGTCAGATAATACCTGGATAAAACAAAAATTGCAATACCAGTAGCTATAATAACAAAGTCTATTGTGGTTAAAACTGGGTCGGGATATTATGCCAAACATTTGTAACTTACAACTGAACAGTCATCATTATTTGAATGAAAAGCAAGAAAACAAAACATTCCTTGTTCTGCTGGGATGTGAGACTTCAGATTTTAATCTTATTTTATATATTTCTTTTGTTGCTATGAACCAACCCAATTTTTAGACTTTGCTCACATCCTTCGTTCTGTTGCTGGCAGTGTGGTAGCCAGGATTTGATCGGGGGGGGGGGGTCGGAATATGCGAGGGAGGCGAGCGAGGGGGGGGGAGGGGGGTGGTGGGAGGGGGGGTGGGTCCCCCCTCCCCCACCAGTGGGAGCTTTTTGCATTTTGATGACGTTAATCGTGCAATTTGGTGCATGTTTTTGGCATGTTTTCTCGACTTAAAACAGTCCTACTCCCGGGTCCTACTGATTAAGATTAGGTAATATATTGCTGTAGATATTTCAGCAGGAAGAAAAAACAACAATGATATCATTTAAGTAAAATAAGTATAGATTCTTAATCTAATCTAATCTATATAAATATCATGTGCACCGTCTGCTAAGCAGTCAAACAGAAATAGCATGAAAACCAGTGTTTGAACAATAAGAAGAGGGTTACAAACTGTACTCTACCTTAGAATAATCAATTGTGTGTTCCTGTTTCTAATATATGTTTGTTGGTGTTGTTGTTGTTTTTTTTTTTGGGGGGGGGGTGAGATTAACAATTCTAACAACATGGCCATGTTAAAATAAATACTGGCTCCGGCGCGGTTCTAGAGCGGAAATTTTAGGGGGGCTACTGGGGGCTTGACGGAAACAAGCGGAAACAAGAAACAAGGGGAGGGTGTGGAAGGAGGATGCCCCCTCCGACGGTAAGAACTTTTTGAAAATACGCATAGAAAAGGCGTGATTCTGGGCATGGTAATTATTTTTAAGGTTTATTCTATGAAGGTTATTAGGGATGGTAGTCAGGTTAAAAAAAAGATGTACAGGAGGTAAGTGAAAAAGTATAAGTGGGTAGTCATACTTGCGAGGGAGCAAAGCGACCAAGCGGGGAGGGTGTGGGAGGGGGGATATCCCCTCCCATGCTAGGAACTTTTTTGAAAATACGTATAGAAAAGACAGTTTTCAAGACATGGTAACTACATCAAGATTAGGGATTGGGTAGTCAAGCAACCGAGTGTGGGAGGGTGTGGGAGGGGATACCCTCTCCCACGCTAGGAAAATTTTTCAAAATGCGCAAATAAAAGACGTGATTCTAGGCAGGGTAAATACATATTTAAATGAATATTTTATGAAGATTATTATGGATTGTCAGGTTTTCAAACAGATGTGCACAAAGCCATGAAAAACTGCAATTAGGTGAAGACATACTTGCGAGGGAGCGAAGCAGGCGAGTGGGGAAGGGTGTGGGAGGGGGATATCCCCTCCCACGGTATAGGAACTTTTTGAAGATACGCATAGAAAAGATGTGTTTCTAGGCATGGTAAATACATATTTCATTGGTATATTTTATCAAAATTAGAAATTGGGTAGTCATACTTGTGAGGGACCGAAGCAACCCAGCGGGGCAGGGTGTGGGTGGGGGATACCCAATCCCACGGCCACGATAGGAACTTTATGAAAATACACATGGAAAATAAATGATTCTAGGAATGATAAATACATATTTTAAAGGTATATTTTAAGAATATTATGACGGGTTGTCGTTTTTTCGAAACGATGTTGAAGAAGCCGTCAAAAACTGTAATTGGGAAGTCATACTTGAGAGGGAGTGAAGTGGGGGAGGGTGTGGTGAGGGGGTAGCAACCTTTTGAAAATACGGATAGAAAAGACGAATTTCTAGGCTTGGAAAATACATATTTTAAAGGTATATTTTATGAAGATTATTAGGAATTGCAATCAGGATTTCAAGAAGATGTACAGGAAGAAGGCCTGTATGAGAAAAAAAATGTAAATGGGTTGTCGAGGGAGGGTTTAGGAGGGGGGATTCCACTGTAGGAACTTTTTTGAAAATATGCATAAAAAAGACATGTTTCTGCATGGGCATGGTAAATATTTTGAAATTTTGTGTATGTCTTCTTTATATCAATTTTATTTCATATTATTTGGAAGTGTTAGCTAGATCGCTTCAGTTTATCTATTAAAATTTTCATTATAACACATTTTTTGTCCGATTTTTTTTTTTGGGGGGGGGGGCTCTCCGGGGGAATACTCAGATTATAGTCAGACAGGGGTATGCGGATGAGAACTCCGAACCCATGCCCACATCTATTTTGAACTTAAATAAATTATTAACACATTTTCAATGAGGATCTAGCTTTTTGATAGAGGGGATTAGCAAAAAATGTGGTGCCCGAAAATTTGAAATAATATATGTTTGCGTGCGAAGAAAAAAAATAATTGCTGGAAGAAAAGAACGGACTTGAATAGCACGAATTTACATAATCTAATAGAAGAAAATCAAGAAAATGAAGCGGCGGCTTCACATCACATTTTTTTTTGATCTTAGGGGGGGCGACCGCCCCCATCCCCCCCCCCCCTTGGCTACGCACTGTGTGCTGGGTTAGAAATAAAATGTCGTCATGATGTTTATTGAAAAATCCAATCAAATAATATACGTAAAATGAATATACTGTAAAGTGGTGATTAGTTTTTATGACAACAATATGTAGGCCTGTTATTTATTTTAGTTCTTGGTTAATCCCTTTACACCAGTGTTATCATTGGCACCATTATGTTAATACTCGGTCAACACTAATTTACTAAACTTGTACAGAATGTACACAGTATTATTTTTATGCCTCCGCCCCGTAAGGGAGCCGGAGGCATTGTGTTTTGGGTTGTCCGTCCGTGCGTCTGTGCATCCGTGCATCTGCACTTTCCTGTGAACACGATTACTGAAGTACCGCTGGAGGGATTTTAATGATTCTTGGACCAAGGGTGGACCACTAGGCAAGGATGAATTGATTAGATTTTGGGACAAATCTGTCAAGGGTCAAAGGTCAATGACCTTTGTGCAAAAATGCCATTTTCTGCCTATAACTTCAGTTAGGAGTGCTCTCTGTTGATGTAATTTGGTGGTTAGGTTTAAAACCAAAACACAAATATTTTGGTAGAGTCATAGGGGTCAAAGGTTAGGGTCAAGGGTCAAAGGTTAAGGAACTTTGTCCCAAAATGTCATTTTCTGTCTATAACTTCAGTTAGGAGTGCTCACTGTTGATGTAATTTGGTGGTTAAGTCAAAACCAAAGACAAATATTTTGATAGAGTCACAGGGTCAAATATCATGGTCAAGGGTCAAAGGTATCAAAGGTCAAAGATATCTTTAGATATGTGTGTTTCATTGAAGAAGACAGTAATATGATAGTACATGCTGACACTTTAATTTAAAAATATCTTTCTTTCTCATTTTTTGTCTTTGCAGAAAATTATTTCCAAAAAGTTACTTGGAAACATTTTACACAGATGACGGGGAGTTGGTGACCAGAAAACCCCATAAAGATGTGAGTAAATGTCATTGATTTTATTGGTGAGAATAGGATAATGCAACTCTTTCTATACTTTGAACGATGAAACTGAGTCTAAGATTCAGGAAGTGCCTGACTTTGTTGAAACTTGAAACCCAATTTATACACATGTACATGCATGTAAAACAAGAAAGACAACATTTTCAACAGCTCAAAAAAGCTAGTATAATGCTGTACATGTAGAAGCTACATGTAGCTGCGTGTGTGTTGTATAGAAAGTAAAAATGTGTGTCAATGATAAAAGGTTTTTTTTTCATAAAGCAAATGTAAGTAAATAAAGGTTAAGAAATCAACCAAATTTGAAGCTATTTTGTATGTGTGTATATATGTGACTCATTTCTTTGTTGAAATCTTAGTTTCAAATAATATCTACCAAAAAAAAGTGAATGTTTCTGTTTTATTTCATTTCTCCAGCATCATTGCTACTACCATGGAGTGGTTAGAGAAGCCAACATCTCAATGGTGGCTATCAGTACCTGTCAAGGTTTGACGTGAGTTATCATAGCCAGCTTGGGGGGGGGGGGGAGGGGAGGGAGGGGGTTCCAGATCCCACCCCTCAGAATTTGGGGAGGGAAGGGAAGGGAAATCTTGTATACATGATTTCCAGGGTTGTCACCAGAGTGATTTTAGAACTGGGAGAAAAGTAAGGCTGTTATCGTTGAGAAATTCTCTGTCGATATATCGCTAAGAAAATCCTTACCGATATTGATAATTACTATTATTTATAGGCGGAATTAATTAACCATCAAAATAGTACAAAAGTGGGGAGTTTGTTTTTGAGTGGCGCGACATTAATGGCGCTAATATTAAGCCCCTTATTACGCTAGAAATAAAAGTTGACAGTTTGTTTTTAAGCCGCGGCTCAAAAAACAAACTACCGACTTTTATTTTCAGCATAATAAGGAACTTAATATTAGCGCTAATAATGTCCAAACCTAAAAAACTAATTCCTAACGATCTTTTTTATCATAATACGGAACTTAATATTAGCAGAAATAATGTCCAACCCTAAAAAACAAATTCCTAACAATCATTTTTGTCGTAATACAGAACTTAATATCAGCGGAAATAATGTCAGTTCAACCCTGAAAAACGAATTCCTAACGATCTTTTTTATCGTAATACGGAACTTAATATCAGTGGAAATAAAGTCCAACCCTAAAAAGCAAATTCCTAACGATCCTTTTTATCGTAATAAGGAACTTAATGTTAGCGCTAACAATGTTCGACCCCCCAAAAACGAACTCCCGACGATCCTTTTTAGTGTAATACGGAACTTAATATTAGCGCTAATAATGTCTGTGACTCAAAAACAAACTACTAGATGACTGTGGGCGGCTAATATCGTTAACACAGATTTACTATCGATATATCGGCTAAGACGCAAAATCAGCCGATATCGATAGTACTATCGATACAGGGCATATCGATAACGCCTTAGAGGAAGGGATTGCGAAGGTAAGCAAAGCGAAGCAAGCTGAGCTATCGCCCCTCACGGGCCAGGGATCCAGGGCCTGCTTAAGAAATTTGTGGCTGGCGGCGAGACTGAAATTTTACTGAGAACCGGCAGAGATTTTGAGAGCAGGGTAGCTTCCCGCCAGCTTGGTGTGTCCAACACTGATAGGCTCCTACTGAATTAATCCTCCACACTGATGTAACAACACGTTTTGTTAAGTCTACTCCATGTTGCTTGGAAGATGATTTTTTTTTCTTGGGGGGGGGCAGCAAGATCCAAATGGGTGATAGGATGAGATAGCGCGTGGTGGTGCAATTGCTAGAGTTGAACCTAAATCTGCAGCCTTATACCCTAACCCATACCTACACCAGGGCTCAAAGGATTTGTAATCATGGTGGCCATGTTTTGGTAGTTCTGGGGTAAAAAGATGTTACCTGTAAAAGTTGGCTCCATTCACATTTTATGGGGTCTACGTATGCATTTAGTTATTGTGTTTTATAATTTCTGTTCCATTTCTTGTCAATCATAAAGGTAGTTGAAATATCAGAAAGCCTAAGTTCAGGATTTCTGTTCTTGTTCGTTTTATATTTAAACCTTTCAAATGCAAAAAAACATAAATAAGATTACATATATATAGAATATAATACTGAAAGTAGCTATGCAATACCTTTCGGGATATAATGGGTCAGAATAGACATTCGTATCACAATTTATATCAAATTCAAGTTTAATGAGTGTATACTACTTGCAGTATTTATAGTTTGTAATAGTTAAACTGACAAAAGCAACTTTGTAAATTTGATCATGAGTGGTAGCAAATAGGTATTTCTGAATCAATTTTGATGAAATCTGTCCTCTATAAGTTGCGAAGAACATCAAATTGCGGTTGCAATTTTATTTGTATATCATAATTCAATCATGGTAGGTCTTAATATGCAGGACATAAACTTGCTTGTAACCAAAGCCATATTAGAAATTTGTATACTATGCGTGAAAGTAGCACGAGTAACTGTAAACTGTGACAATGACATCAGACACCTGTATTATTCAAAATTTTGTAAAGCAACCAGCAGATTGTAATGGATTTTTTTGTATACTGATCCAACTTTTTGAAAGTGGACGAAAGAGGAGGAGGAAAGGAAAAGTGTGTGAGAATCAGTTCTGTGTGTAAAATTGTCTGTCGCATAAGTAGAATATTCATGAAGTATTCAAAAAACTGTAAACATTTCTGTGATAAGTTGTTCAAGTATCTGTTTACAGAGGAGCAGATCTGTTTTCCTTTGTAATCAACTGAAAAGAGATTGGTGATGCTACTTTCAGTAAAGATTAACATAGTTTTTTAAATGGCTCTATTTTGTGTTTTAATAGGCATTCAATGTATATTGTCTAAAATCATTTTTCCTTTGGAAGCTGCTTCTAATCGACATTTGGTGTCCCACAGGTCAAATTTCAGCATATCCCCCCACCACCTCCGCAAATTGCTCCCAAACAAAATAAATTAAAAATAAAAACCAACATTTCTTGTTTTAACATGTTATGATAATTTTGCTTATTTCCAATTGTGTGCATTGTTATTAGCTATTCAAAAGATTATGAACATCTTTTTTAAAAATGCGCATTTACGTTTTACACATAAATGACAGACAAAATAATTAACTTAACATGTATAAGTAAAAAAAAAAGTCCGAATTACTGTATCAGAAATCTAAGATTACAAACATAAGTGTTACTCAAAGATCTACTTTTCTGTTTTGCTGACAACAACACCAAATTTGACTTCCATATGTAGTTAAAAGTATTAGCATGCTTAAAAAGTGTGGATAAAGCTTGCACTCATGGCTAGGGTTAAAAGTGGCATGAAGTTTGTGTATAATCATTGCCAGATGTAAACATGACTGCACATGCCTTCAGCCTGAATCAAATTGTTCAATGGAATGAAGGTGACGAAAAAATGTCAGATAGCAAAGCTTCATGGTTAATTGACAGCATGTCATTTCCCGTACGTTGCTATATCTATGTCTTAATTATTGTATTAGTATTTTCAATTTTATTTGTCCATTCTTTCTTTCTCCTCTTCTTACCAGTTTTCATTCTTTTCTCTTCGAAGCACACCCCCACCCCTCACCCCCGCTATCCCTAATCCCTTATCCTTTTTCCAGTGACATACAATTTGTTTCAATCACATATGGGGGGCTAAATACATAAAGCATATATGTGATTGTGAGGCAAGACTTAAGAAAAGGTATGAGTGTGGATGTTGTTAACA
>JZLH01S0602067.1:33933-41433 GCA_001188425.1 Eucidaris tribuloides
GTAGTAGTAGTAGTAGTAGTAGTGGTGGTGGTGGTAGTAGTAGCAGCAGTAGTAATAGTAGATTTTTCAATTTCACAAGAATTTTATCGTACATTTCTCAAAGAATATTACTTCGGCTACAATAGCGCGCCAGCGAATTTTATAAGTCATTTTATATCCGACATCAAATCAACCCGTCAACTTCGCTAATAAAAATTTCTTATTTGGCAGTCATTACTGTTTTGTGATCACATCAATACAATAACAAAGAAAAGTGTCTGTAAAGAAAATAACAACAGAGCTCGATTTCCCAGTATTATTATTGGCAATATACCCAAATAATTCATGCGATTGTGTAGTACCCAAGCTCACATGATTTTATTGCTTCAGTCAATAAACGCGAAGTGGTTTCAAACATCTTCAATCATGAATGCGTTCAGGAAATTTCCTGTAAAGTGTAAATTCGTATCTCGGAAAACATGCTACTCGCACATGAGGTGATACTATGTGTGTAACTATACTATGTGCAGAATTTACTCAATCTGCTGAGTCGGACAAAAATCCACCAATGATTTACCAGTCCTTTTATGTGTGTAAATGCGTTAGTTTCCACAAATTTCATAGGAAGTCTACAGCCGTCAAAATACAGACTACATTGTCGTATTAATATTCGTATATGTCGTTAACCTATGTCACAGGTCTAACCGTATGTTAGAGAGTAGTAAATGTTTCGATAGTTTGGCTCTGGATTCAATGAAGAGTGTACGTGCCTCGAAAGCAATGGCGGGAAATTAGTCAAGCGAGGACATTCATGGCGCAAAACCAAGGATGTCATGGTAGAATTAAGCGCATTCATTCGTTAACAATGATTTACTTTTTTTTTTTTCTTGCAAAGCGGTATGTTGATAGTTCGTAGGCCGAAGCTTATGTGTATAACGCTGTTGGTTATTCGTCTTTCAGATTTTTGATGAACGCGAAATCATTGAAACCCATGATGATGCATTTGCCGTCAAAACTGCATAATCGTAACTTACTCCGTATTTTACACTGTAATCGAGTATTGTGCGCGCATGGTATTGAGGCTGTATGGTGCTGTTATTTTGCGTGTCCCCTCGGGTGGGCGGTGGGGGGGGCACTCGACTTACAAAGTGATACTATTGTGCTCGCACCGAAATCGAAAATCGGGGTCTTGGAACGGCTTGAGCGAAACATGGGGTCTCTGGGAACTTGCTGAGCTAAGGCATCAGGAAACCTCAAATGCTTATGATCTTGGAACGCACGGGCGTGAGGTTCCATGCGCGCGCGTGGAAGGGCAAGCTCTGGTTTTCGGCCACGCCCGCGGAACGCCGGATCCCAGATGCGCGAATAAATACGGTAATTTTGATGCGCAATCGGGACAAATATGGGGGTCCTCTGTCTGGCAAGTCTTGGGAAAAATCAAATAACAATTTCTGATGTGGGTATTTGAAATTCTTGTTAGTGACATTAACTTTCCGATTCCGCTGGAGACTTGCAGAATCTCTATGGATAGAGTCTTGGAAACTGGGGGAAAGCGCAGTACCAACAGCGTATATACACATAAGCTTCGGCCTACGACTATTCAACATACCGCTTTGCAAGAGAGAAATAATAAAAGGTCTTCAAGCCGCTAGTAAATCATTGTTAGAGCAAATACGTGATCACACGAATAGTAGTGCAATGCGCCCCTCGTATGGGAGTTGTTCGCGTCTCATGTATACTGCCGTTTCAGTTTTGACAGTCGTCAATCGAATATCGATCCCAATGTGTCGCAGTGCTTTTATGACTATAATTGTTACTCCCACACGCTCATACTTGTCAGTGACTTTCGTCGAGGCCACGTGTACTCAGCTTCTTCATTTTTAATTATGTCCGTCGATGTGCCAAACTGAGATGACCGTCATCGGAACATTTACTCAGCTTACAGGCACGCATACCCTCAAGCATACGCTGACATCTACGGGACCTGGCTGACAGCTATGTGCTATGGGTCCTGTAATACGTCATCACTCCGAAAGTAATTCATAAGACTCAAGTGCTAGTACTGGATGTTTTATCGGGCTTATAGACTTCTATGAAATTGTTGGAATAATCTACGTCATATATACCACTGTGAAAAATATAAATAAAACGCAATCTAACTATCTGCCTATCTACCTATCGGCCCCTCTCTCCCTTTGTAAATAAAGTGTTATGAGAGATACATGTAAATACAAGACATACAGTGTAATTGAATCTCATCATACATGTATTTAATATTCAGTTCAAAATTCTTCTTTTGACTTTCAAATCTAAACATGGTTGTGCTCCAAATTATCGTTTGGAAATGATTCAGTTATACAAACCCAAAAGGTCCCTTCGATTGCCAATCAAACCCTCTTGACTATTAACAAAAACAAAAACAAAATATTTTGGTGATAGGTCCTTTTCGTGTTCATGCTCCGCCCCACGCTAATTGTGGAATTCTCTCCCAACGGCCCAGCCTCTGTTCGCTGCATCACTGATATTTGTTCAGGTCAAAATTAAAAACACATCTGATGGAGAAGGCATAGGCCTATTCAACATACATTATATCTTATGTTAAATATATTGTTTAATATTCTATGTAATTGTAAAGCGCTTTGATATATTTTTAATGTAAAGCGCTATATAAAGTAGAAATTATTATCATTATTTCATCTTTAAATTTTGTACAAATTGTATTGATAAATACTACTACTACTACTACTACTACTACTACTACTACTACTACTAATAATAATAATAATAATGATGATGATGATGATGATGATGATGATGATGATGATGATAATAATAATAATAATAAAATAATAATAATAATAATATAATAATGATAATAATAATAATAATAATAATAATAATAATAATAATAATAATAATAATAATAATAATGATAATAATGAATAATAATAATAATAATAATAATAATAATAATAATAATAATAATAATAATAATAAAATGTCGTATTGGCGGTGGGTGAGGCATAGATCTATGCCGCACCCCACCCCAAACTGATGTACGTAGTCTTACTCCTACTGTCGTATTTTTCAGTGCATTTAAAATATTGAAATGTAAAATTACGTTAAGTTGAAGTTTAGTGAACTGTTGTGGTACAGTACCATTAATTGTCTGTGCCGGACCTTGGACCAGCCGGACTTGACTCGGCAGCAAAGTTCTTCAATCTACACGGATATGCACTGGCGTATAATTGTGTGGTCCCGGGGGGGGGGGTCGCTCTTCACACGGCCCGCTACGCACCCACGTCCAGAAAAAGCGTCGAAAAGGGTCCCCTTTCCAGGCCTCGGGTGTCGTTTCCGTCTTTTGAAAAAAGGGTAGCTTTTCAGCACCGTTCGCCGGCAATCGCCACGTAGGGTAGCCTTTTCTCACATATCACACCATTTAGGGGTACTAATTTGGTTATGTAGATTATGCCATTTAGGGGTGCAATTTTTTTTGTGGATCTAAAACATCTCCAAAATGAACGTTTGATAATTAGGCAAATTGCTAAGTGAACCTCTTTGGATTGCGCAATGTACAATAACGTGAGATTGACACTTGGTTGGGGTATCAAATTAGTTGATTTCACTGTTTACGCCACTTGGGGTATCAAGTTAGTGGATTCCCTATTCATGCCACTAGCTAGGGTATCATAATTAGTTGATTTCCTGGGAGTCACACCACTTAGGGTACTTTTTCTCGTGTTACGCCATTTAGGGTTGCAAATTTCGTAATGTCCACTTAGGGTACCTTTTCTCGTGTTACGCCATTTAGGGTTGCAAATTTCGTAATGTAGGTTACATATAGGGTGCATTTCTGAGGTTGTTGAACACGGGTGGGTAGCAGACCTTGTGGAGAGTGACAACCCCCCCCCCCCCCCGGTCGTTGTGTCAGTCCAAGTCGAGTACAAGTATGGGTAGAGTTATGAACGGGTTAGAGACGCAGAGTACAAGGTATGGGTCCGGGGTATGGGTAGGCCTACGGACCTGTGTGTCAGGTACAGGTACATACCAGCGGGTACAGGTACGGATACGAGACCATGCATGGGTATGAATGTGAGTATGGGTCCGGAATTAGGGGAAAGAACACGGGTATGAAGCTGTGAGTACAGGTACAGGTACAGGTACAGGTACAGGTACAGACCAGTGGGTATGGGTATACGGGTAGAAGACCATGGGTACGAATATGAGTACGGTTCGGAAATTTGTACGGGTACTACAAGTCTGGCAAAACATACTTAATTTTCTGTTAAACTGTGCAGTCTTTTCAATTTTAATGATAATGAATTTACCACCCCAAAATTATTTAAATTCTTGATTTCAATAAATGCATTTTTTTCTCATTAATGTTAATACTACAAACAGCGGTTACGGGTACGGGTACGGAGCCAGACTGAAACATGGGTACGGATACAGGAAAAGCAAATCTAAAAAAATAAAATGTTTTTTCCCATAATGAATTTAAAAAACAAACATAATATAACAACTCCATTAAAAAAAAAGGGTATTCACAATAACTTTCGAAAATTTCCATCAAATAAATACAATGTTAAAACAAATAAATGTGAATCTGCAGTTTAGAAAAATTCCAGAATGTACTGCAAAGGAACAATCATACACATTTAATGAGGGCAATTACCGTGTACAATTATCTCCAAAATAATGTCCATTCAAAATAAACCTCACCCGCTAGGACCCGTGGAATTTCCACGGGTCCCGCTAGTAATAATAATGATACTCGACAGAGGTTTGAACACAACATGGTCTCATTTAATTTCACGCATCCGTACAGAGGGGATGTTCCCTCTTCTGGTACCCCCACCCCCTTGAAAAGAAAAGGAAAGGAAAAAAGGTAATGATATTGAGAAATTCTTGTCGCATTTGCAGCATTGAACACTGTTAATAATCCCGGGTCAGACATGACTCGAAAAAAGGGTCCATTGCATGGGGTCACATTCGGAAAAGGGTCAGATTCAACCTCGTTCCGGGTCAAGTTTGACCAAAATCCGGATCAGGACGACACAAATCTTTGTCAAATTTGACCCAGAATATGGTTAAATCTGATTCTTTTCCGAGTGTGTCCGCAACGGACCCGTTTCCGAGTCATATCTGACCCGAGATTTTTAGAGTGGACACTTTTCCCACCCGATGACTTGTTTTTCTTGTTGCATCGTTTTGCACCGTGGATCAGGTTCCTATGACTTGATGCCCTTCTTTTTACTTGTCGCGTCGATTTGCACCAAACTCCCCCTCCCCCTCCCCCGAAAATCCCGGGCACATCCACCGACCTACACGTAGCCAATCTAAAACATTAAACAATCTGCAATATGCTTGCGTGCCATTTTCGAAAGTAATAATATTTTATGAAACCAGTATAAAGAGTAACTGTATACAATTATACGTACATGAAAGAAGAGAAAAGAATTTATTCAGAATGGAACGTTTGTGTGTGCAGAATATGATACGATTGTGTAAACGAACACAAAACGTTAACGACCTATTAAATTGAATATCTGGCGGTTTGGTAAATACTGTACACAAGAAAGAAAGAACGCTCTACACGCTTTCCGCGTATAGGATAAATCTAAGAGCAAGTGAATAAATGTAACTTTTGCCGACGATTGTAAATGCCGTGAATACTGGAGAAAAACACTAATGCACATGCGATAAGTCACCACGCTGCACGTTACTTTGTAAATTATCCGGTTTCTTTAATTCAGCTCGGTTGCATTTCGTTCACCCCTGATTTATCTTGCACATGACGATTATCGCGGTGTCCTTCTGAACGAGTTTGTAAGAGAGAAAGACTCGAAAAGCGCTCTGCATTCCCCTCATTATCTCGAATTGACCTTTTCTTTATCATCTCCCAACGATTTCATTACAAATTGGAGATCCGCTATACATGTACATGTATATTTAATTCATTGACTAACTGATATAAAATGCGTTGCTGCCTGGACAAGCAGGATACACACACGTAAGAACACACAGACACACATCTGACGCAGACAGACAGACAGGTATACACACACAGACGCGCGCGCGCGCACACACACACACACACACACACACACACACACACACACACACACACACACACACACACACACACACACACACACACACACACACACACACACACACACACACACACACACACACACACACACACACACACACACACACACACACACACACACACAGCCACATACACACCAGACACAAATAGTCATACACAAACATACATACATACACACACAACCGTACACAGCAGTACACGAAAGAGATAAGCAAATAAAATACCGAAGATTTCGGTAGATAAACCTCACACATTACACGATAAAAATTGCGTTGTAGTGCATTCGTAAATAATTCTAAAGCGTATACCTTACGATGTCTCCTTATAATTACGGTCATACAACGATATCGCAATCTTCGCTACTCGCTAGTTTTACTGTAAAATTTTTACCGACGACTTATTTTGTTCGTCGGCTATTAGAGTTTAATTTTGCGCAGTATGCCGATTATGCGCATGGAACGCAGGTTGTTTTGGAAGTGTGCATGAGAATTGATTCCATTAGAAGTTGTTTGAAGCATTTCCAAGCGAATGCACGGTCTTTATGTAATGGATGATATTCTCAAATTTTAATTCACGTCAATTGATCGTAAATCATGATTTTATACTGTTTATTGATTTTAACAAGCTTCCTTGTGACGTTATGTTGTACATTTTTACTTTGTCAATGATCATTTTCTTTGCCTACCGCACACGTGCATAAAACACCTACCATCATCCACGCCAATGTCATCCTCGATTTCACCTTTAATTTATCTGTATTCTAACGTTTCCAATCGTGGCACGCATGAAAGAGTTCATTTGGTGTTTCCCATTGCGGGATTTTTTCTTGTGCTGCTGAATCTCCCCCAAGATATGAGTACGTGGCCGCACAAAATAAACATCAAACAAGATAATCAACCTGACGGTAGTCGGTGATTTAATATCTATCGTGTTTTTGAGGAAAGCGTATGATCAGCTGAACGTGTTCATGAATGCTCCCCCCCCCCCTTTCGGTTTGCCATTACTTCACTCATCCATTCGTATACTTAGTGGATTACTTCGAATCGCATAATAGCATTTGTATTTATTCTTCGAACTAAAGCCGTTTCTCTGATTTACTGGTAATTATTCAAATTACGGGTTTTCCTTCAATTACAGTGTCAAAGATAAGACTATTTCAAAATTCAATCGAGCGAAGGGGGATTTAAAAATATGGTGGGCGGCAGTGCTAACATTGGATTCGTGCAACACTTTTACGGGAATTGGCGGCCACTTTATTTGTCTAATTTTCTGAAATTATTCATTATAGTGTGTCTTATGAACTGGTTGACCGTCGTTTCATTTTTTTTTGGGGGGGGTGGTGTTGGGGTGGGGCGGGAATTGTTTAGGAAATTTGGAGGTCTGTTCGGGTTTTTTGTTTGGTGAAT
>JZLH01S0602067.1:46433-50919 GCA_001188425.1 Eucidaris tribuloides
TCCTGTAAGGGATCGTCTTGTACTAGCGCGTATGTCAGAAGACGAACGGTATAAAGTACTATTACACTCCAGGTACGCCCATTTGGCGAAAGACCACGACATTCGAGCTAAGTTGTTGCAGATCGACCCTTTTAGCCAAGGACAATTCGCGCCAACAGATTCTAGAATCAGCGAGCATTCGTCACTGACGGTCGGTGATAAAATCGATCGAAATATTTTCCACACCATAGGGCAACACCACAGAGAAGGTCATGAGAAAGACCTCGGCAAGTCCGATAAGGTCGAACATTCTTCCCGCCACAGTAATTCGAAACACAGTCCAAGAAACTCGGCAGGTGATATCATAGATCTGACAGTGGATTCACCTCCTCATTCCCCAGTCACGAACCCGCTGAAATCACCCGTGGTTGAACACAGTGCTCCTCTCAAACGAAAGTTTGATCACAGCCCACCTTCCAATGCTGATGCCGTTGGTCAGAACAGATTACAACAAGCACAGACGACAGATGAACTTACGCCCACTAATATTTCATTTCTCGCCAAGCGTATTGTGTCGTCCACACAACAGTGGCTTAAGAAATATTTGATGCGTGAAAAGGAGTCAGACCTACCGAAAAATGCAAAAAGTCCACAGACCGAACAGCAACGCCATGGGTTTCAAACCACCGCTACACCTGAAGCAAAAGTCGCATCTACAACTAGTGAGGCCGTCAAAGATCCTGACGTACCTACCATAAAACTTCCTGAACACGTTCGAGATGTGAAAATTGAGGTGGTTAGCGAATCAAATGCCGTATCGCTCCAGTCCTCACCACCACCACAGCCCGATTCTCATCCTCCGACACTGAATCGGACATTGTCTCACGATCCAAGAAAGAAACTTTTGGCGTCGATGGGATCAGGACAGTCTTCTTCGGAGCCCTCCCCAACCAGTTCCCCAGTCGCAAATTCCCAGTCCAGCTTTGCCAGAGGACCCATTTGGCACCGTTAAGCTCGAAGCAGTTGATGAAGAAGCAACTGTTGTATGTCTTCCTCGCAAGAGACCACTGGAAATCGACAGACTGGAGAATTCGTCTGGATTCGTCGCTGGAGGAATTAAACGGACCAAACGCGAGAATGATCTGATGCAAGCGGACACGGCTTTGCTGGGACGCGAGGAACGGGCACTACAGGTAAGGAGTGTTCAGTAATAGCTTTATATAATTATGATCTGCTG
This sequence comes from Eucidaris tribuloides, assembly GCA_001188425.1. Lineage (NCBI taxonomy): Eukaryota > Metazoa > Echinodermata > Echinoidea > Cidaroida > Cidaridae > Eucidaris > Eucidaris tribuloides. The sequence continues at coordinate 47,650 of JZLH01S0602067.1, forward strand.
TTCAGTCATTTGCTCTTCGTCCTGCACGCAGGATTGCGAATGAAGGATATGTTGCGTACTATCTCTTAAAGAGATGACCATTTAGAGCATGTGGCCTTACATGCATTTTCTATCTAGGGAAAATCTTATAGATAACTTTTCATAGTTTCTGATTCAAATTCTGCACTTTAATGTCCCTGATTATCTGTGGTCTACTATAAAGTTTAACAACATTTTACCACTCAATGGGATATCTTGTCTTTAAAGGTATGACCTTAAGCTTTTTACAAACACGAGTGATTTGAAGATCAGTAATTACTTAGAATTTAAAAAATGCCCCCAAGACCAACTGCCAACTTAGCGTGTGTTTTATGCTACGAATGTTGTCTCTACGAGACAATTCAAATTAAGGTCTAACGGTCACTATAATTCCACTAAAATAGCGTTTCTTGCTCAGTTTACTTTGCTAAAGGTTTTCAGGTGGTATTTTTTTATATTAGTGTATTTACACAATGCTAATTCTAAGGCATGAAAAAGAGACGCTCTACCACTCATTTAAAATCATTGCCGTATCCTGAGATTCTCGATTGACTTCATCCCTTTCATGCAGCGTGCCATTATTCGCTTCAATGAGATGGAGATGCAGAAGACGTCGCAGAGTGTCGAGGATGCGAGTGCAGAGACGGCCAAGGCGTCGAATCGCGGAACCCATCGACGGAGAAGGAGGAAGTTGAGCAAATATCGCAGGAGAGTCAGAGCTCAGCGATCAGTATCAACTTCCGTCTGTAAGTAATAGTACAGTAGTAGTAGTAGTAGTAGTAGTAGTAGTAGTAGTAATCCGTATTTTTAAATCTAGTTTTGTCACCGGTAACGGGGGTGGCCGGATTCACCTCACCCTCACAGCAAATTTCCTGTACCCTTCCCTCCACTTCACCCAATTCGTTGTATCCTTTGGGCTTTTTCCAGCTCTCCTTTGGTCCGTCCCCCCCCCCCCCCTCAGTCCATCCACTTAACGCAAACACCCATCTCAAAACAATTATGATCAACACCCCTCCTCAACACATGTTCATACCAACGTTTTCCATTCGCCTTCGCCATCTAATCCACCGCTTCTTCCAAACCCAACATCTGCATCAAATTCTCAGTCTTATTCTCAATCACACGACACATCACTCTCCTTCCGTCCTTCTCAGAATCCTTATCTCATTTTCACTCAAACACCATGTCTCACTCCCATACAATATCTCACGCAACTCCCACAAACCAATGCAATTGTCTGTGTATCACCTTTCAGTTTCGAATCGTAACCGTTAACAATGGCGTCGATTTCCGCGTGGTTTCGATGAATCATGTGACAGTCTTTACGATTACCTCCCGATTCTGAAAGGACATTTCTTTGTTTTGGCTCTCTTAAGGACTAATAACAAACAAAGTATTTATTTCGAAAACAACTCTCCAATGGAAAACCTTCAAGTCTAATTGAAAATTATTTTCAAATACAAAATATGATTCAAAAATTCAAATACTAAGCCCCCAAAAGTTAGGTATAGGACTAGGTTTGGTGAAAAGGAAATGGATGTAAATATATATATATATATATTTGGTGGGGAATATTTCGTAAACCACCGTAAATTGGTGAAATAATTGCTTTTCATCTTTTGAAATATTTTAAGCAACTGATATTTTCTTACAACTGTTATGCTACAAATATCCCCGTTCTCTGTATTATGTTTGTAGGCCTATCTTTCTCTTCACAAATCGCATTTGCGCTCGGAAAATAAAATGGTCGTGACGTGAACATAATAAAGACTTTGCACAACGTACCCCCCCCCCCCCCTCGGGCAACGTCCATGTCCTTCTACCGGGTCTCACGACAAGATGATGAAACATCTAAAACTCTCGGGTCACACATGACTTGGAAAAGGGTCCGATGGGGTCACACTCGGAAAATGGTCAGATTCAACTTCGTTCCGGGTGAAGTTTGACCAAAATCCGGATCAAGTTGACACGGATTTTGGTCAAACTTGACCCGGAATGTGATCGAATCTGTCTTTTTTTGGAGAGTGGCCCCAACAGATCCTTTTATGAGTCTGTCTGACCCGGGATTGTTAAGAATATAACCTTCAGCAATACAATCACTTGTTCGATTTCATTACTCCCGTAACAGTCGCCGATGCAGCCAAAGCAGGACGAAGGCGTGGTCGACCTCGACTGTCGCCTGTGCCATCCAAGTCAGAGATGTACTTCCAGTCTAGTCGACGCAACAAGTTCCAGGACTTCGTTCCAACGATCCTGGAAACTCGAACCCGCAATGCCGGTACCAGTACGACCTTTTACTTTCACTTTGATTTTTCTCAGTAGTCACCAAGAAAATCTGTTAACGCATATTGAAAACTATAAAGCGAGGTATAGGCACGGTTCCAAGGGTGGGGGCACACCCGGCCCTTGCACCCCCCCCCCGCTCTTTGCACCTGACATTTTTATGCTTATCACATTCACTTGCACCTTAAAACAATCCACTATTGGGACTGACCCGTTTTTTCGGGGGGGGGGGTGTGACACATTCATTTTGCACCAAACCCCTGTAAAAATCTGTGTTGGTGCCTCCCCTTTTTCAAATTCCTAGAAACGCTCCTGGGGAAATATACATATGTATATACGTTTTGCAAGGATCATTATTTAACCTTGATATATCTGTTTAAACAAAGGCAGTTATTACAGTTATGTCGTATAATCATGTGAGAGTAGGCGTGATGGTCATTGTTCTCGGTCAATGTGATTGTAGTGCCCGCTTTGCGGTATACTGATTACATTTCCACGTAGGTTGGGGGAAATCCCTGTTCCAGTCGTAATGCTCTCGCCTGTCAGGTGCAAATAGTGTTAACCTTATTTCAGGGTAAACCTCTTCCTGGCGTATGATATTTCAAGGTTCACGTATATCAACCCTAGTCCAGATTGACGTCGTTGTAGGTAAATTTATTTTGTATTAACGTTATAGAGATTCATGTAATACCATGACCTGATGACACCATGTTAACTCACCTGAAGAAATGTACATGTAACTTATCTTAGTTTTAAAAGTATGAAGGTACGTTAGAAAATTTGCCCAGCCTCAATAAAGATCACTGACCCCTGGAATGAATGTAGTATGTGAATCTGTCCTTGACAACATAGGCGTACGCAAGGGGTGTTTGGGGTGTTCAAAAACCACCTTTTGCAAAAGGGGGGGGGGTGTTAACACTCCCAAACACACCCCTTTTCCGGAAAATACCTGCATTTTTGTTAAAAGGG
>JZLH01S0602067.1:72859-83513 GCA_001188425.1 Eucidaris tribuloides
TTAAACTTACAGGGGAAATATTCTCTGAATTTTACCCACTGTTTTCATTAATAGAGGACTACTATTTAAAAGAAATAATATGATAGGCTTGTTATTACCGTATCCAGTCATCGAAATAAGGGGTTTATTGATTAAAACATTTTGTTCGAATATTCATGTTTTTGGACCGGTAAATGCGCACGCACCACACACACGTGCGTTCACATACGGTCATTATCTGAAATCAGAAAACACGGTGCATCAATATGGAAAAAGATTCAGTAGTTGACGGAAGTTCCAAGGCTCTGCAAGGTTTCCTGGAGTAGCTAACAATCATGATTAGAATTTATGTTGGACCAAGGAGCCTTTTGGGTTGTTGATTTCTCCTGTTTAACCTATCTCTGCCTGGGGGGGGGGGGGGCTCGACGTTACGCGCGATATATCCGCAACGCGAAAAGCTTTCGCCACGATGTTTCATGACTTTTTTTCCTCCGAGTCTCCCGCATCTTTTAAGACCAAATTTGCGACACCCGGGTACGCGGTTCTAAAGATATGCATAATTTTGTACATGCACGTCGCACCCAAAATTGTTCAAAAACGTGATTTTGTGTACAATTTCAATACAAAATTGTGTTTTTAGCCCAAAATCATAAATGCATTAATATATTTTGCTTTTACTGATTCAAATTACTTAATTTTATGCTGTTTATGATTGCATAAGTTTCACCGACAAATTTCATTAAAAAAATAAAAAAAACAAAAGGTCGAAAAAACAATAAAATACATTACAGAAATTGATTCTAATATCGCATTTTTTCAGGTACATTTCCTTAGAACACCACAAAGGGTCTCTACATCAAGAATTAGCACATTTGGAGCTTTATTAGTGAGTTAGAGCAAAAAGTATGATTTCACATGTCGCCGGCGACATGCGTGCCAATTTTCGTCGTGATCGCGCGGTCGACGGCCGAGATTTCTGAAGGGGGGGGGGGGGGGCATATGATCTCGTAAAATAGCCGGCAGAGATAGGGTTAATGGACTATCAATAGTGCACGATAATAATCCATAAAGCGAGGTAAATGAGCAAAATATAGACTCAGGCGCGTTTTATGTTTTTCTGCGAATATTTTAGCCAGTTATAATGTCCTTGTTATGCAGGAGGAGGACATATAAATCCATCGTAAATATACACAAATACAATTATGTACACAAAAATAATTACAAACATATATGCAAGCCCTTTACACATAATTACAAAGCAACAACATAATCGAGTTTAACGAAAACAAGCCATGCATACACTCACACTTCATACATAATTGTTTTAATATAAACAAACTCCAAACAGCACCTCCCCCCTCAAATATAAACACACAAGGAAATGATAGATGAAGAAAATAGAGGGTCCTCTAAAAAGCTGTGGTTGGATTTTGAGGAACCCTCGAAAATAAAATAAGACAAAACAAAAGTTTGGGATAATGTAGGATATAGATTGTCCACGTTGATAAAATAGCGAAGGGAAAGAGAGAAATGTGCTACTACTGTACGGTCTCCGCATATATAAGGGGGTAACATTTAACTGGGTGCCATGTTTAATCTGCTTATTTTGTTTTTATGTTTTTATTTTTTTAAAGGACTAACAATTATTATTACTATTATCATCTTCTTCAGACCTATCCACGACGCTGTCGACCATGATCGCGTGGAGCTGGTCCGTCTGTTGTTGGCCTACGGTGCTGATCCCTTACTGGCCACGTACTCCGGACGGAAAACAATGAAGCTAGCATTGTCGCGGAGCAACGAAATGAAAACTCTTCTGTTTGGTAGGTAGCCATAGTAACCCGCTCATTTTTGTGGGCGTTAATTGATATAGCTTTGGCCTTTGCCACAACAATGATAATTAATTGGATAATATGAAATAATAGTACTTTGATGGAAACAGAGGAACTGACATATGAAGAACTGTACAAACGGATCGATGAAAGTAACCTACAGTCGTTTTGATATCGTTGGTACTGGTGTTTTGTTTGGAAGTCAAATCTGAATTCAAGTTTTAACTCTGAAATCCAGTCAGTTCATCGGTGCCTCATATTATACAATATACACTAGATACTATACATATAGATACTAACTAGATACTAACTCTAGTCAGTTCATCTTTTTATTATAATATATACCTGCTCCCGTTTCATTAAAAGTCCGATAACGATAACCAGTGACGGATGGACAGACGAACGGACGGACGGACGGACAACCCCAAGATATGATGCCTCCGGCACCTTTGGTCCGGAGGAATAAAAATGTAATATTAACATGATGTACTATATCTAGGGATTATGGCGCCCGGGGCAAACAATAAGATTGCGCCACCAGTGGCAGATCTACGGAAGGGGTAGGGGTTTACCCCCCCCCCCCGGCTGCCAAGTAAAAATGTGATGTGTATACAGAAAATGCCATTATGTTTAAAAAGCATTGGAAAGCACTACAACAAAATTAAGCATAAACATACTATTAAACATGTACAATTTTCAATTTGTATCACAACTTGGTGCAAGGAGCGCGCCGAAAATTTGTGATTTTTTTTCACTTTTACCCCCCATCCGAAAAATGGATAGATGCCCCTGGGTCAACCCCCCCCCCAGGAAAAAGCTAGATCCACCCCTGCCCCTCCCCTCCCTCCCGCCCAAATTTATTGACGTAACTATAAATGCAAAGGAAAGACCGACCAAGCGGTATAGATTGCAAAATTATGCGAGGGAGCGGAGCGACCGAGCTTTAGAAAATTTATTTACTTGTAACCCTATAAAACGCATTTTTCTAACGCACATTACCCTAAGGACTGGGAGAGAGGGGTGCATAATTCCTATAAGGTTAATGATTTTCTGTCCCTTTTTCATCTTCTTTCTTTCCTTTTTTTTTGGGGGGGGGGGGCCTTTTTCCCGCCCCCCCCCCCCCTGAAGTGGCGCCCGGTGCCCCCTCTGCCCCCTTTAGATACGCCACTGGTACTAACGAAGCCAAGTAATTGTCCTCGCCTTTACATTTGTACTCGTCTTTCATTTTGAAATGATAAATATATACATGTATGCATAATTACGTACGCTGACGTAGGCCTACGAGGTGTGACAAAAAAAGAAACGAGACTGTGACAGCCACGCCTATGACGCAAAATCAGTCAACCCACCGTCCATGTCACTGTGTTGCCTAACATCTCATCAACATTCGACTGTAATATTGTTAACCTATCTCACTCCGTGCCCCTTCCTCGGGCTGTTAAGTGGCACGCCCCTCCTTCGCCCCGTCATCATTCAAGAAGTGACACAAACATGGAGCAGTGAATCAATCTAAAGCTCTTGGATCAGTTGCTGGGCAGGGGCTAAACTGGTGTTTCGAGCATCTCCAGGAGAACCCCCCCCCCCCCGGGCAACATTGCATTTTCTCCAGGAGAAGCTTGAGACACTCGGTTGGGCCCCAACCCCAAATCAGAATGATTCCCTGCCCCATATTTGTGCAACCTATCGCAATCTCGCGTTGTGACGCGGCGTAGTTAGGGCGTGCCACTTAATAGCCCGAGGGAGGGGCACAGAGTAGGTGAACAATATTATAGCAAAATGTTGATGAGATGTTGGACAACTCAATAACATGGATGATTTGTCGATTGACATTGCATCATGGGTTTGGCTGTCACAGTCTCGTATTTGGGAAGTTTTCTCGCTTTTTCGACGACAATGTGGACTCCTTTGTAATTAAAACGATGGTAATATTGCGTGTTTGTAGTTTTAGCTGTAATGTAGAACTATGTATCATTTCATGTCAAGAGATGACTATCAGCGTGTTTCTACTGAAGTTAGTTTTCCGGATGCAACCGGCTAATGAAGGAGAAGATCTCAATAGAAACAGACCTTCTCCGCCATTATCGGTCTTTTAGCGGAGAAAGTTTCGTCGGTATTTATCCTGCTTTTTGCAGGAAAATAGCGGAGAAAGATACCGTAAGACATCAATAGAAACATATCTTCTCCGCCATTAGCCGGTTAAATTTTATCCGGATAAATACGGTAGGCTCAATAGAAACACGCTGTATGTATGAATTGAACTTTTCCGTCCGTTCGCGGTGTCTGGAATCGTCAATTAAATCTTTCTCCTGCTTCCATGTATCTCAGAATTAAATGATTCCTTGGATCTTGTTTTTGTTTTCATAACAGGCTACTTACGAGATGTGAACGGTGACAGGACGAAACTTGTGGATTCGCCGGAACGGAAGTTGGATTACCAGTGGACATTCAATGGGTCTTGCTCCCTTCTCGGTAAGAGTTCATTTTTATGTTACATTCTTTCGAGGGGGCGCACAGTGGGCCAGTGAGGAACCAAAGTGCACCAAAAGTCATTTTTGGTGATTATTTTTTTTTATTTTTTTCTTGCCCTGTTGAAAGATAATACATTGAAGAATACCCCAGTAAAATATTTATTTCCGAAATGCACAATACGGGGTAAATTTACCCCTTACACCTGCAAAATGAGACATATTTACAGTTTTAGTAAAAATTAACTTATTTTATAAATCTGTCAATATAACATGGAGTTATTAAATTATTCATAGGAAATTGCTTCCAAATATTCCTGATATGTTATTCTACCGCATGATTGGGTTAAAAATGGATCAAATTGCAATTTTCATAATAAATTATAGGCTAATTCACTGAAAAATGGGCTAATTATCCATGTTTTTTTATATAAATCCAGAAAAATGTTTAGATTACCGTGGATTACCACTTCAATTTTATCATCATCATTTTTTCGGATGCCTAAGCTTTAAGTTGATACCAGATTTGGCGCCCGTCTCTTCCCGCAAGTTGTGTTAGAGCCGATTTTCCTTGTTACATTGACCGAAAAATGCATCTATTTTCGTATGTGCGGCTGAACGATTCGCACTTAATACGATTCGGCGCGTGGGGGCGCGTGACAATCTCACATGGCAAGGTTTCAGGCATTAACCCTGGTAATATATCATAAAATTATTAAGTTGATATTGGAAATTGTTCTTAAATTATATACCTGATATGTTATTTTACTGCATGAATGGGTTGAAAATGGATCGAATCGCAATTTTATAATACGTTATAGACTACTTCACTGAAATATGAACTAACTATCCATGTTAATTTATAAACCCAGAAAAAATGTTTAGTTTTCCGTGGATTACCACTTCAATGTTCGATTTTCCTTGTTACATTGACCCAGAAAATGCTGAACTATTCGCACTTAATGAATTACGACGACGCGTGGGGCGCGTGACATTGATCTGACACGGCAAGGTTTCAAACGCTGATAAACAAGTTTTATAGGGCTGGTTTCATTTGCTGATAACCCTTATTCTATTATTATTCCTTATTCCAAATTTGTGACAATCTGGTGTTATTTGGTAAAATCCTGAAATTTGTAGACATGCTAACGTTTTAATGGAGTGTACAGACCGCATTCGCTGAAATTATTGTCGTTGGAATGAAATTGACTAATTATGGTGCATTCAATCTTGTTTTTCCTTGCTTTTTTAAAATCAAAATGTTTAAAAAATATTTGTGGAAATGGAAGCTGTCATTTCATCAATAATGAAATATTTCTCAGTGTTTCACGTCTCTCCAGCGGATATCAATATCACTCAAATTTGACAGGCAATAAGAAATTGGTATTTAAATGACATCACAGGTGTTTGAAAATATTTGTGTTTTACTCGACGGGTCTGATTACTCTTAGACCCATTATTTCAGCAACACGAGAACATGAAAAATATGTTATTTCTCATTGGATTTGGGCAGCCAATCAGAAACCAGTATGTCAAAGACGTCATATGCGTTTGAAAATATTTTCATTGGATTCTGAGTCCAATTACTCCTATACCCATCGTAATATAAGCAACATGAAAACAGGAGAAACATGTTATTCCCCAGGTATTTGGACAACCAATCAGAAACCCGTATTTTAGTGACGTCACATGTGTGTGAAAGTATTTTCATTGGATTCTACGGGTCTGATTACCCCTAAACCCATCATTCAAGCAACATGAGAACATGAGAAATATACTATTCCTCATTGCATTTTGGTAGCCAATTAGATATCGGTATTTTTATGACGTCATAGGTGTTTGAAAATATTTTATTCGGATTCTACGGGTTTCAATACCCTAAAATCCTTCATTTCAGCAACATTTTCGTGAAAATCAGTAAATATGAATTTTGTCGCACTTTCGAGCCATTCTGGCCCACTGTGGGGCGGGGCAGGAGAGGTTAATAAGCAAATAATTACCGTTGGTGGAGGTGATAGGACGATCTATCACTTTCGAGACTACTACTACTACTACTTCTACTACTACTATTGCCCTACTAGTAAATATATGTCTACTACCACTCGACTATGTACAACAATAGCAACAACTCCTTAAAATTACTATTACTATTACTATTCTATGACAATTTTATGTCACATTTCATCATATTTGCAGACGACAACAAGGACAGCGGTTTCGACATTTTGGCGGGTGTTCCCGGGCCTGAGAGTAAATCGGGTGACGCCGATCACGAGGTGGAAGATGAAGGGATCTTTTTCGAACTCAGCGACAAACCGCTCCTACCGTCTTATCATTTGCAGCTGGGAGGGCAAGACAGGTAGGTGATAGGAATATTTTACAGATCGAAATTACGTTTTGGAGTGTAGAATTTACAATATTAATTTTACTAATTGTTATGTTATATGCAAGGCCGGCGCCAGGGTAAAATTTTATGGGGTGAAATTCGTCGGGTTTTTTTTCCCCTGCCGGCGAGTGAAAACTCAAAAGTTGAGGGGGGGAGGTTCGATGAGCGATTTTTAGGGTCAAATGTTTGTTTCCCACCAACAAGTGAAAACTCGGAGGGGGGGGGGTTCCGACGAGAAAACAAATCTCGCCAGCGAGCGAAATCCGACGCGATTTTTTAAGGCCAAAATTTATCCCTTCACGACCAAACATCCAAAATCTTAAATCTTAGGGGACAAAAAAATTTTATAAGTCATGGTAGAAGTAGTGAGTTTGCAGTCGTCTCATCTACTACTAAACGGAATTCGTCAGTAAAGGCGCAATACAACTGACCCACGTGACAAACCCTTTTCATGCTGTTTTGGCATTTTTCTGAAAATTTAATTCTAACAAAAAAGTGAAAAGTTCGTAGGTCAGATACATTGGAGAAGGTAACTCTCAGACAATATTTTCTTTTTACCAGTCCCATCCCGATGTTTTGTTCTCTCGTGTTTTTTTTTAGTCGAGAGCAGGTATACCTGAAGCAGTTTTAATTGCCTGGGGGGATACCTGAGGTGGCTCATGATTTTTGTTGTGTAGGGGCTCATGACCATACGCAAGTAACCCAGCATAAACACACATACGCACAAAGATACGAACACACACAGACGTTTTTATGTATTTGAGTATGAATTACATGTAGTAACATTGTGCGCAGTCAAATCACCAGAGTGTTACTTTGACATGAAATTTATCACTGTGTGTTTTTTGTTTCATAAATTAATTAGGTTTCGTAACTGGATGTTGCTGAACCAAGTGGCGGAACGCCTATCCTTATCACGGGAGGAGCTCATGACCACGTATCCGGAAATTCAACCAATCACCTTGTCCGCCGAACAATTTGACCAATCAGTGCGCGAGTCTCAAGTATCACGTCACACCATCGCCGACATGATGTCAATGCGTGACCGCAACGAACTCGACGACAAAAAGGGAGAAACGGTTGTTTTGGTAGAAGTGACCGACAGATTGAGGGAACTGCTTGGAATCGATGTTGAATACGTGAGATAGCAACTGACGTTGAAGATCACCACTTTGAGGAATGATTTACATTGTACGTATTTTTAGCAAACTCATCAAAAGTACTACTTTTTGACCAAAGCGATACATCGTGGAATGAAAACATTGCAAAGCATAATCACGTGGAATTGACATCTTTTAGTGTGAAACATTTTTGTTATTTCAAGAAAATCAATTCGCAATGCTGGAACAACTCGTGGAGTATTAATTCAGTCTAGTTGTGAACGGAGCGAGTAAACCTGGTAAAAACCGTCCCCACTGAAAATGGACAACTGAGAAAATCGTGTGTACCGTGTATTACATGTTGATATTTATTTTTGTATTTGATACTCACTGAAATACTTCCATAGATGTTAATTTCACGGAAGTGTGTAAGGTTCGTGTGGATTTTGATAATTACCAATCCATACTGTACTAATTAACGTTTGATTAACCTTTTCGTATTTAAGTTTCGTGGCGATAATATGTTAAACCAATATATAACAAGTTCGCATCGTAAAATTAAGGGAAGGATTCGACATTAAGATAACATAACTGTTTTCCCCATGATTTAACAACGTATGTTTTCTTTGTTGCAAGTAGTTCTCTCAACATTCAGTACTATTGCATTTTAGAGACTTCAATTTCTTATTGAGCAAACATCCAACAATATTCAAAATAAAAATACACTTGATCCCACCGTGTTGCAGAATGAGACGTCATGTTTCGCAGGCAAATTCATCATTAATCGTTACTGACACACAGTTTCGCATCAAAACCAAATCAAATTTCAGAAATTAAATTGTAAGGACGATTTTAGACCGAAGGCTTCGACCTCTGTATCGCGTCCGTGGTCGTTTTTCAGCAGTTATCAGACGATCTTGACAGGTATTTTACATGGTATAGGCCCGGGGTATAGGCCCGCTCTACAGAGTCCGAATTCTATGCTGTTTCGTGTACACTGGACTTTCTATTGCGGAGTCGACACAAAGTGTCGACTCCCCGGGGGGTCGCTCTCCACACAGTCTGCTACGCACCCGCGTCCAGAAAGCGTCGTAAAGGGTCCCTTTTCCAGCCCTCGGCGTCGTCGACGTCTTTTTGGGAAAGGGTAGCTTTTTGAGCACCGTTGCGCTGGCATCGCACAACTTAGGGTAACCTTTTCTACAGCATGTACGCCATTTAGGGTTACTAATTTGGTTATGTAGATTGACGCCAATTTTAGGGATGCAAAGTTCTTGTGGATCTGATAACATCTTCAAAATGAAGCGTTTGACAATTAGGAGAATTATTTATGAATTGTTAAGTGAAGCCTCTTCGGGTTGCCGCAATGTACCAATAATGTTTTAGATGAGAAGGACACTTGGGTGGTGTATCAATTTAGTTGATTTCACTGTTTACGCCACTTAGGGTATCAAATTAGTGGATTCCCTGTTCACGCCAATTAGGGTATCAGAATAAGTGGATTTCCTGGGAGTCACGCCACTTAGGGTAGCTTTTCTGATGTGTTACGCCATTTAGGGTTGCAAATTTGGTTATGTAGGTTACGCCGTTTAGGGTGCATTTCTGAGGTTGTTGGACACGGGTGGGAGACAGGCCGTATGGAGAGCCGACCCCCCCCCCCCCCGGGGTCGACTCCCGCGAACGGACGGAAAATGTCCGATTTTACACCATTCCTAACACTTACAAGTGAAAAATCACTCCTCAGTCATGGCAATCCTGATTTCATCATTATTTCGTAGTTAAAATAGTTAAAACCGCGAAAAATTCGTCGAAAAGTCCGGGCGAAAAGTGTTCCTGGGGTCTCGTACGCGATTTGTTCGCTGATACCAAAGCTACGTACATGACGTACTAGCTACGTATTGGGACCACGGACGCGACACAGAGGTCGAAGCCTTCGGTCTAGGACGATTTATGCGTACGGCTACATGTATTATAAATATAATTTGTTTGTTTACTCTTAGAGCGAACCTGCTACTATGAGCAGTACAAAAATAGATAGTGAACGTGTATAAAATATCCAGTTTGCCTTTATCTCCACGGGGCGTTAAGACAGAATTTTGATTAGTGAAATCAGTACTTCTGGCCAGTGAGGTTAAGGTTGTGTGTGAACGAATATACAAACAGAAACCAGAAATCGTTCGTATCGCTTTCCGTGGGACAGTGATAAAAATCGGCTTGGGGCGGACGGAGATCCACTCGAGCAACAACAAGTTGAGGAAGGATGGCGGAAGCAAATTATGTACTAGTAATTTCATTCTGTCCGCGTCACACGCGTAAAAGAGATGTGGAAAATCATCGTTTCCTGGAACATTACTGTGGATTTCTGCATATTGACTGCAGACATACCTGGGAATGTCCTATAAATCAATTGGGAAGGGCACGAAATGTCGCGGAACCTGTTGGCTAGTCTGTCTTGATCGCAAGTGTCGGCAGTTTCGCTTATGTAAACACAACACAAAAAGTAAGTTCCCCCTTTTTCAAAATACTACAACTTCTTAACAAAACAAGTGAGCGTCGTGCCCCTCGGGGCTCTTCTTATCTTTAATATGTTCTCACTCAAGCATGACTTCACGGATCAATCACGTTTTCGCACACAAGTTAGACAATGAGTGCATAACACTCCTGTCAAATTATTTTGCCAAAACCGTTTCGTTAAAAGGTTATGGTATTTTGCAAAAGGGGGAAGTTACTTTTTGTGTTGTGTTTAGATCCTGCATAGAATCCGTGCTTTCCTGAATCATTCCTCGAAAGTCGGGATGTCCTGACGATGTCCTTACGACAATGCTGAAAGTTGCCAAAGGTGTCAAGATGTTTATTTCCGCTTTCCAGATTTTGGTCTGTAATAGCTTAGCTTTT
>JZLH01S0602079.1:18466-32464 GCA_001188425.1 Eucidaris tribuloides
CAAGATTAAGACCAAGGTAGGTGTCGGAGGTCATTGTGTGGGTAACATCCTACCTCCTCTCCTCCTCTTCCTCCTACTCCTCATTCTCATCATCATCATCATCATCAGACATCTTCCTCATCATCATTTAAGTCAATTTTCTTCCTTGACCAAGACCAAGGTAAGTCAAAGGCCATTGTGCAGGATCATCATCATCATCACAATCATCACAATCATTATCATCATCCACATCCTCATCATTTTAAGTCCATTTTCCTACTTTTAAACCAGGTTAGGTCAGAGCTTATTCTGCAGGAACATCATCGTCGTCATTTTAAAGTCCATGTTTCATACTTTTTTACTTTGTTGATAGCATTTGCTTCCAATTTAATAACACATGGATAGGCATAGAATTATATTGCATCTGATCATCTATCACAATATTTTATCTCAGATGCACAGGAGAATTTGTAATATTCTGACTTGTTCATCACACAGTTTGTTAATTTAATATTTCATTTGCTTTGTTTTGGTAATATGTACATATTGTAAGTAATAAATGATTACTTCAGGTGAACAAATCTTTAAATGAGTATGAATTGGTCGCAGTCATTTTTGTTGATTAACATCCAATCTTTGTTTTCCTGAATTGCACCATGGTTTATCCGTGGTAACAGAATTGCTATTAAAATTATGTCTTTGTTTTAGAGATATGCATTTAAATATATCACGGTTCACGTCTGCTTGTGTCTGTGTACAGGTGATGAAGGAGCGGATACGTGTGCTTGACTTCATGCGGAACTACGACAAGTTGCGCACCGGTCGAATGCTGAAGGAGAACTTTGTCAGAGCTCTAGATAATGCAAGACTGGGCCTACAGCCTTCAGAAGTTGAACTTCTCATCAATGCGTAAGTAACTGAGTTGCTTCCATGGACATGAGCACATGAATATAAATACTGATGGTATCGATACTGTACATCACTGCGGCGTCAGATTGGTGGGGGGGGGGGGGAATGGGGGTGTGGGTTCACCTAGTCCCCAAATGACATTTGATCATGGTATAGGAGGCTTATAGTGATAAATTTGTGTGTGTATGCTCATTTCTTCGTGTGAGGGTTGGCAGAATTAAATGAAAGTGATATGAATCAATGGGTTTTTTTTTGGGGGGGGGGATATTGATAAGAATTTTAAAAGAAAATACACAAGAAATGGTCATTTTACACAAATGGTGGAAATAAAAAATCAAAGATACAAGTGTTTTTAATGATGGATCAATTCAAATTCTATCAAATAAATTTGTACCCCACTTGTAGGGCAATGTTTAGTTTGATTTATAACACAAACACACACAAAAAAAATCAGTTTAAATTTTAAAAAAAAAAATTCATTATTAAGATAAAATATCATTTGTCAGTAAAAAACTTAACATTTTCAACTTTGGTTAAAAGTTAGATATACACTGATTCATGTTTTCTGACTTGAAATCTTTTTTGATTTACGATGACAGGTACGAATCCCCCGTCGATCCCCACTTTGCTGAGTACCTGATGTTCAGCGACGAAGTGGAGAGCATCTTCACCCTCAAGAACCTAGAAAAGGCCCCCCTGGTCACGCCGACCCAGTTCAAACCCGCCGTACAGGTGGACCAGAACATCTTGACACAGGGAGAGGAGAAGATTCTGGAAAGAACGGTGGAAAGACTAGCACAAAAGGTGGGTAGCTATATGTCTATGTGCACTGTAAAAATACTAAGCACTCTTATAAACACTTTTCTGTAACACTTTATAAACACTTGAAGACATTTATCTGGTAATCATATACACTTTTAGTTAAACATTCTGTGTATCACCTATATGATATCAAAAGTTTGTATTTATTTCTGGAACACTTTATAAACATTTAAACACGTTTGATAAATATGTTTAGGTGTTTAGACGTTGAAAATCATAAACATGTAAACAAGCATTTTGTGAAGATCTAAACACGTAAGTGTTTAGGTGTTCATAAAAATGTTTGTTGACACGTTTATGATTTTTCAACACCTTTATACCTAAAGGTGTTTAGGATTTCACATTAAACAAACATGTTCAAGTGTTTACAAACTGTTCCTGAAATAAACACAAACTTTTGATAATATATAGGTAATACAAAGAATTTGTAACTAAACATGTTTATGATTTCCAGATAAACATGTTTAATTGTTTATATAAGTGTTACAGAAAAATGTTATAAATGTGTCAAATATTTTTACAGCGTAACCTTAGTGGTACAGTATGTGTAAATTCCAGTTCAATGTGAAAGGACAAGTTTTCAAGCATTAAAGGTTGTGTTTTGGATTTGCACATCAAACAGTTTTCGCTCAGATTTCATCCAGCTAAAGAAAGGTGCAACTTAAAAATTTGGGATATATCTCTTTTTAAGTTTTTAAAATATAAACAATAAATCATTTGAGATTGGGCCATTGCTCAAGTTGTATTTTGTAATGGTAGTCTAGGTTTCAGACACTGGATGTTGCTTTCACCCACTGATTTTGAATTTGATAGAATCCAACCGCAGCAGCGATTGCATGACAATCATGCATCAGCAGTGGTGTGAGTTTTTGATCTTGTAAACTTTGATTAGTAAGTATGAGGTTTTTACTAGATGATATACAAATTAGGTTTGGCAATCAGAGTAGTTTAATAGCTGAAAAAAAATCATTTTATCAGCGCTTATTTTCCGAAACCTGGTTTTTCAACCAATGCTTTCATGAGAGGTGAACATTTATTTTGAATCTTTACAATTGAATGATTCTTATGGTTGATTAGTTCATTTCGAGGGTGTACCGAATGATGGACACAGACTTGAAATTATTTCAAAATTCTGTCCAAGGAAACTCATGTCTTAATGAAAAATTTTATTCTTTTCGTGCCTTTGTAGGTTCGCAAGGGTCGTATACAACTCTACCCTCTGTTCGAGGACTACGATCGCGTCCACAACGGCACCGTGTCGAGGTCACAGTTCCGACGAGTTCTGAGCGAGCTGGAGTTAGGTTCACTGGTTAACGAATGTGAGCTGGAAGTGTTGTGGAAGAAATTTGACGTTACCGTGGGCGGGAAGAACGACTTTGATTACTGCGCTTTCTGTGACGTTATCTATAAGATGGCAAATATTAAGCTCTTCAATCCTTGAATGTATCAAGTATTGACACGAGACTAACTTAAACAAAATTAATGGAATGATAAGAATGGTATATTGTTTTTCATCTAGTGGGGAAGTATCATACATTATGTATACATTACCTTGAGCAAATATGTTGGCTATAAAGGGAACTTGTGAACGAGGGGAGGGGGGAGATTGCCTAAAAATCCGCAAAAAGGGCAGGTGATGTTAGATTTGTTCATGGTCATTTTTCATTTCAAAATCAAGAAAGCACTTTATTGCTATTAGTTAACAAATACAGTCATAATTTGAGTTGAACTTTAAACTTCATCCACAGACAAACAGTATTAATGTCTACTATTTCTGGGATTTTTTCCAGAAAAACAAAACATGGCAACAGTATGTGGTCCTTCCTGTATATAGGAGAAAAATGTGCGAAACCAAAACCACATGCTATACTTCAGTTATTGAATGTGACTTGTTCATACCACAGCTCACAAGTACTTTGTTTATCATATACATCCAGATGATACCATAGTTTCAAAAGTTATTATACTTTAAAGTAACCGTGACAAACATAATGTAAATAATATATTAGATTTGCATGTAAAATAATAAATAACAGACTGATTTGTTCAGAAATGTCTGTTTCAAAGTACTGAAGATGTAAATATGTATTAAGCACATATGAGACGTGTCGAGATATGTGGTTGTGTACACTGTAAATATGTTTGAAGCTGTATAAAAAAAAAGTATTTTTAAGTTGTCTTCAGTGTAGATATATATCTAATTAAGAATTTTCAGTGGGAGAAAATATTAATATATAAATAATGAATATATTAATACTTTCGTAAATACATATGTTATTATAAATATATATATATTTCCAAAAGTCTTATGACATTTTGTGAATAGAACATGTGAGTATTCCAGGTGTCTTCTATTGTAGTCTTCTAATGCTATGCCTTGAACAACTTTGCAGTATTTATTATTGTACATGTATTAAAAAGTACAAATTTCATGTAGAAATGTGTACAAGTAGTGCTTCTCAACTTCATGCTATGCATTATTTATTCCAAGCCAAAAAGTCGATTGTGTGATGAAAAAAAAACTTTGTCACCATAAAAGGACTTCAGATGTATTACATTGCATTCCATCCACCAAGGTTTTCACTTCTGTATTCAAGTTAACCCAGTGACTATGGGTACCAGATATACCATGTATTAACTCTATGGCAAGTAGAGAAACTTGGATGCGATGGGTTAAATATTCAATCATAGATAGAAACTCCTTTTTGCATATTGTGGAGAGTCCTGCAACATAAGCTATGACCTGATCTAATATACAGAGATTGTGTGAAAGAGTATATTAATTATGTCTGTTTGTAGTTCTTGATGCATATACCCATTTCCCTTGCCCCAACCAAAGCTGATGCAGTATTTAAATACTTTGAGTGCCAATATGCACTACACAGTATACACAATGGCCATAGAGCTATAATTCCTTGGCATGTTAGAGTTAAGTAGAGATTTGTATGGTTGTGTATGTTCTGTAATGTACATATCAGTATGACGTATGATTGCCACGCCCACCAGTGAACTGTTCCTTGATGGTGGTATGTTGAAAGCTAAAATTGAGACATAATGCTTTTATGACTCCAGTGATAATATGCGTTAGTACATGTATGCTGCTTTCAGTATTACATAATGAGATCGCATGAATCCACTAGCCGATGTTACAGTCACAAAGTTTGTAAAATGAAAATTTTGCGGACTGTGTCAACAGTAGGTGGATGAGGTTCTTTCACTTAGCAATGTTGCATTCGAGGCCGGATTTGGAGCCAATATCTGGTGGCTTTGGTCTGGGTCCGAGTCACCTATACAAACTCTATGGAAAGATTGTGTTTTGGGGTGGCCTCGGTCTTGGACCACAACACTGCCACTTGGTGAGAGTGTGAGTGTGGGGTAGATCTATCCGTACCAGGAGGGGTGGTGCCATTTCCCACAAGGCTCTGGAGTTACATAAGTATGATAAGTTTAGTGTGAACAGTCTCTGTGTGTCTGCCTGAATGTGTGTGCTTAGCACTAGTTAGAAGTGGGTGCCGTTGCTACATGTTAGGTAGTGGTGATCATGGTCAGTTCACATTGTTGACATATTTCTATGCATATTTCATCCGTCCTTCAAACTTTACTCAGCAAAAGTGAATAACTATTATGTTTTCTCCATCCTGTATTGCAAAAATATATTGAAGAGTTATGCAAAGTAGTACTGCTTACCATATTTTCAAGTACTGATGTCAGTTGGTGTTTTCTCATTGTATATAAATATTTTTTGAATATTGAATAAAATCTGGATAAATGGAACTTCATGTCTGTTTGTGAGTTATTTTGTGTCCTTGTTTTATTCAGTGGTCATACAAACTATTAACTTCAATGATGACTTAGTTAATCAGGTTTTTTTCCAGGTTGATTAAACTTAAGCAAAAAAAAAAAATGTTAACAAAAGAAATTATGTTCAAAGAAAATATACAAAACACATTGAAGAATGAACTTTTAACATGTATATTGGAAAACTTTAGGTCAGAAATATAAATCATTCTCCATTGTGTCAGCTTCAAAATACTGGAATGATTTGCCACTTAAAATTAGCCAGACTTCATCAATAACTATTTTCAGGGAAGGTCCACCCTGATGTCAAGTTGGTTTTGATAAAAGCAGAAAAATGAGAGAAACATATTGAAAATCCACCAAAGAATAACAGAGCTATGAAGCTTCAAAATTGTCAAATGAGGGAGCTGCTTGCATGTGATGTCACAAATTTAAAACTTTCAATATTTATAACTCTGTTTAATCTTTGATGGATTTTCGCCAAACCTTCATCAATAGGTTTCTCTCATTGCTCTACTTTTATTAAAATCAACTTGACATCAGGGTGGACTTTCCCTTTAAAAACCCATCTTTATAGCAGTTTTGTGGTTTTAAGATTACATAGTTGTACACAATTGTAAGCACTTTGGGCCTAATGCGAAAAGTGCAGAATAAGTAATAAACAAGTAATAACAATGATAATTGTCATACATGGGTACATGTATATTGGCAAAACAATGCAATTTGATGTATATAGATAAGGGGTCCATGATAATATTGAGGAACTTGGGTTGACTTGGTGAGGGGTAAATTTTGACATCCATCCCAGGATCAAGAAAGAACACTAACTTTTAATATACAGACTGTTTGTAAAAAACTGCTTTGCGCACAAGATTCAGATCTTTAACAAAAGGAGAGGTCTCAGTGACTAACCATCTGTGACCGTGTTGATGAAAAGATTTGCATCTTGTGCGCAAAGTAGTTTTGACATTGCTCATTCAAAATGTTTGTAATTCCATAATTCAAGGCTTAATTATTACAAATATGGTATCAAATGAAAGAGTAATAAATAATCTTTGCGATGACGTATTGCAATAAACATAATAATGTTTATTAGATTAAATATTCCTGGTGGAAGCTGGGTTCTCCTTTTTTATAAACACTCTGTATACTGATTAATTAGCAAAAGAAGAAGAAGAAGAAGAAGAAGAAGAAGAAGAAGAAGAAGAGGGAATGTTGTGATTCGATGGTAAATGTATAATCAAAGTACAAGGGATTATTGTAACACATTTGGTACATATGGAAATGTACAGTATATTCTACAATAAAATTCCTTCAGGGTATTATTATAGTTATATCCAGGGGTGGTGCCACAGGGAGGCGAGGGGGGTGGGGGTGGGGAGGCGGCACCACATTGTTTTCAAAGTAACAAAAATTAGGGGATCTAACTGTTTTTTGAAATTACCAAAAGAACGACACGATAAAAGCTTCAACAAAAATATAACAAAAAAGACACAACATTTAAATGAAAGATACATGTTTCGAAGTGGCTCACTTCATCTTCAGTCTGAAAATAATAGAGAGTTCTTGGTATTTATACATGTCTGATATAAGCAACTGGTAACTGAAAAAATTTAATTTATACACACCGGGTACTAAGAATCATTTATGATGACAAAAGTTTTTTGAAAATTTCACCTCCCGCCCCTTCATTATGCGTGCTATTTGGCGGGTAAACTAATTTTTTTTTTTTTGGGGGGGGGGGTGGATAGGCATTTTTTTTTTTTTTGTAGTCGTTCGCCATCCCTTCCTACCCCACCCGCCTTGTTCGCTCGCTATTTGGTCGGCAAAATATAGGTTTCATTGTATACTATTGTTTTAAACAGCGCCACCTCCAGGTCATAGCTCTTCCAAGTTCAAGTCCGAGTTCAGGTTAAGTTATAAGCCAAGTTATAATCCTCTACAGCACTTGTTAAAGGTTAGTGATACGATTGGGAACACTTGAAAATACCTCAAGAACCTAATCAGTTGAAATATATACCAACTGTACACCAGCTGGAGTAGATCTCCCACCTGGAAGGATTTGTCTCTAATTTGTTTACTTAAGGATAATCAAGCATGAACATACTACCATCCCTTTAAGCCGAATCAAGCATGAACATAATAGCATATTGTTTCTCTCAAGCCCCGAGAGAAATAGATCTGATAGAGAGCTACACGACGGGTTTGCCTGCCACAAGGGATGTTTTGTTGTTGGTTTTTTTTTTGTATCTCTGTATGATTATGCTTGTTGATGGAAATAAAATTACATACATATTTTTCTATCAGCGCAAAGAAACATTATACAAATAATGCACATTAGCGAGGTCGTTAGTAAAAACTATTGACCGCGAGGTAACTTTCTAAAAATCTGAAACACACGAGGCCGAATGTGCATTATTTGTTTTATAAAATGGTTTTAAAAATCTGAGCGAGCATTAGTAAAAACTAATGCCCCCTCGCATAACACACAGGATCAACATGACTATTCTATAAAACGTAATATTACATGTCTTATGTAACATAAGGTAAACAAACTACATGACAAACTAACTAAATAAACTTATTGCTGTACTGGTAATAATAAGTTGTACTAAGGGAATAGATTGTCCATGTCTTGCGATATATTTTGAAAAAATAATACAGAATAATGTGAAATGGAAAAGAGCGGTCCACTTCGAAGCAAGCTTGTCTTAACGTAGATTGCTTAGAACAAAAATAATAATAATTGGAAAAAGTGAGTACATAAAAAGACATTCAAGACGCATAAACATAACATTTGGTACTTATATAAATTTATAATCAAACTCCAGTCGAAGAGTCAGTCAGCCATTACTTCAAACTAAATAGCCAAAACACCAGGCTTGCCCTTCATGTATAATAAAGGCAAACATTTATATCATCAATATATCCTCTGTAACAAGTGACAAAAACTTAACCCCCAGGCCGTTCCAATTTAATAATTTATTTAATCAATCATTTATTCATTAATCTATTTATTTATTAATCTATTCATTTGATCAATCGTTAGTTGACACAGAAATTCCGAAGACTAAAATAAATGTACAAAAGACAAAAGCTATAAAACGTAGGAAAATCATATGCATTCTTCCAGAATTCTTCGCTTAAAGATTTTATTTATTTAAAGAAGTTGCAAAGACTGATATGAAATTATGAATCTTGTAGCAATAAATGATTGCTTGTTCATTGTTGCAGTGACAAATCATTTTAGTGGACCGCAAACTTCCGTCTGTGGCTAAAGAAAGAAGAATTATGGTAAGTTCAACTAAACTGGGTAATTTGATACGATACTGTCTTGTGCTTCCTTTTGATATCCGGGTTGCTCGCAGCTATCAAAACCTTTCAATGTAACTCTCAACCCGTTTCGGCTTTTCGATCAAACAGTCATATCCACGGCTATATCTTTAAAGCCCAAAGCGGGTCCGCTCTGTTAAAACCTGTACAGCGCCCCCTGTTATGCTACAATCGCTTCAGTTATGGTGGCGTATCGAACATTACTTGGCATATGAATACTAACAATGTACTTTTGCAAGGAACGTAAACATAAGAAGAAAGAAAGAAAGAAAGAAAGAAGAAAAGTAATGACGCATCATTCCGTTAATAAATGTTATAAGATGTAAATAAAATGACTAGTTAATATCAATCAAAATTTATAAATAAATATAATTAATAAATATGATAAGCTGATAGATAAAAAGATAAGACGGACAGAAAAAAATGGATGGATGATTGTATGGATATATAAATACATAAGAAGATAATAATAGGTAGATAGGTAGATAGATAGGCAAATAAATAGAAAGATAATACGCACATAGATAGAAAGTTAGATGATTAGGTAGGTATATGATAGATAGATAGATAGATAGATAGAATGATAGATAGATAGATAAGATAATAGATAGATAATAGATAGATAGATAGATGATAGATAGATAGATAAGATAGAATAGATAGAGTAAATAGATAGATAGATAGATAGAATGGTAGTAGATAGATAGATAATTAATAATAGATGGATAGATAGATGATTGATCGAAAGAGGAAAAGATAAATAGATAGATAGGTAAGTAGATAGACTAGATAGATAGAATAGGATAGATAGATAGATAGAGTAGAATAGATAGATAGGATAGATAGATAGATATGATTGGATAGATTACATTAGGATATCTTAAATAATTATAATACTGAATGATGACATTAAAGCAACTGTAGTCAGGGCTGCATACGGAAAATGCTGATCGAGTAGAAGGGCCACTGATGTAAATCCGGAAAGTAGATACATGACACCTATTAGCTTAATTAGTTAGTTCAATCAAAGTATGAGAAAAATATTCAAATAAAAAAATAACAATTGCTATAAATGATCATAACGTTGTCAATGTGCGATGAAAAATCGTAATCAAATCGTAAAAAAAAATAAAAATGGTACAAGTTAATGTTTTGAAATAATACAATGGAATGGTTCACTATATCAATGATTGTCACACAAACAAAAAAATAACAACTAATTATTATCCAAACCATGTGACAAAATAGACTTGAAATACAGGCCATCCTTCTTTCATCACTGTTTATGAATGACTTTGAATCTCGTTGTCTTTTTGGTATTAATTTGAAAGTTGCTTACAAGGTGGACTTGACACCGTTATAATTTTCGCTCAGTGCTTGTGCTAAAAAGTCTTTTGTGCTTAGCCGAATATAGCATTAAGGGTAGTATTTATTATTATTTGATTACAGATTTAAAGAAGACATGGTTTGTGAAATCGAAATACTTGTTTTATGTCGTTGAAGACCAATTTATAATGAAGGGTTTACAGCTTCTGTACTTCTAACTTCACTTCGCTTGCTCGATACTTAATGCGTTAACTAGTCAAAATAATGAAAAATACTGTTACTACCTATATACTACTACTACTACTAATACTACTATACTATACTAGTGACTACTACTTATATATACTACTATTAGATACTATATACACTACTCACTCACTACTAACTACTAACTACTACTACTACTACTAATACTATTACTACTAACTACTATACTAACTATTACTACTACTACTACTGTACTATGACACTAATGTATACAGCATTTTCTTCTTTTCTTAAAATGTTCTCTTTTCTCCGTCGTCTTCCTTTCTTTCTTTCTTTCGTTCGTGTTGTTCTTGTGCTTTTCTGCCTCCTCCATCCCTCCCTTTCTATATTTCTTTCTCTATTGTCTTTTCTGTGTGAGGGTTCGTTTTGCACCCAATATCTGTGGACAATGTTTAAAAATTAATAAAAAGTAAGCAAGCCATATGATTATTTACCATGAATGTTAAATTTAACAAAAAACAACACTTGGAGCTAAAATTTCAGTTGCAATTATTTGATTTATGTCTGTCTTTGTCTCGCCCCCCCCCATCAAAAAAAAAGATTGACGCCCTTCTTTTGTTTTGGTTATCCTTTCTTGGCATATGCGTACAGGGTGTGTTTGGGGTTCAAACACCGCCTTTTTGCTGAAGGAGGGTTTCTAAACGCGCAACACCCCCTTTTGACCAGGAACACCCTTTTTTCACGATATCACCCCCTTTTCGCATAAGAGGGTGTTGAAAATATATTTAAATTTTTAAGGGATATTGGTAAATAATTTAGTGAACACCCCCCCCTGGCGAGTTTTCGGGTGTTGGCGGACGCGGTGAAATTTTGGACCCTGGATTTGGAAAAAAAAATTCGTCACTTACTCCCCCTCCCATCCCCCCCCCGCTGAGGGACTGTTCGGCGGCTGGCGTGACCGGTGAAAAATGTCGGAACTAGGATTGGCCGCGAACAAAATCCCCTGTGAAAAATCCTGCGTAACGCTATATCTTCTCTGTATTTGGAAATTGTAGCTGTAAAATAATGAAAAAGTTTTGTGAACTGTCGTGGTCTGCTGCTTTCTTTTTTTCTCTTCTTCTTTCTTCTTTTCTTCTATCTCCTTCTTCTTCCCCCCCTTCCCTCCTCTCCTGCTAATTACGGTGATTTATTTCTATAAATATTGATATGAATTTACAAAAATGATGACATATTTACATGTCACTTTTTAAAGCCATCGATTATGTAAAAAAGGCGAGATTGTAACTTTGTCATATAAAATAATACTCTTAATTATTTAAGGTTTAATCAAACTAAATTTACGATGCATTTGGTAATTTCGAGAGCATAGAAATTCAGCGGTTCTTGAACACCGCAAGGTTACACCCTGACATAAAGTTGGTTATTAATAAAAGCAGAACAGTGAGAGAAAACATTTTGATGAAGTTTTTTGGCGAAAAATCGCAACACGCAAAACAGAGGATTATGAGTGTTTCAAAGTTTTAAATTGTGACGTCACATCCGCGAGCAGCTCCGCCAATATGTTCATGTGATATAAATTCATATAAAGTGTCGTTTTCTCAGAAATTTGAAAGTAATTTTACCTGTGCATTTAATATGTTATCAGAAACATTATTACATACATGCTTTCATGAAAAAAAACCCCATTCAATTATCACGAACCATAAAAAATGACAATTTATGGAATTTATATTACATGACATAATGGGAAACTGCTCGCATGTGACGTCACAAATTTAAAACTTTGAGACCTCATAACACTGTTATTCTTTGGCGGATTTTCGCCAAACTTTCATTAATTAGTTTCTCTCATTGTTCTGCTTTTATTAAAACCAACTTGATGTCAGGGTGAACCTTGCCTTTAACATGACCGCTTATACCTAAGGGTGGCCCCATGGGGTGGCGGCGGGCGGACGCGCTCCCACCCTGAACATTTTTAAATGCAGAAACTACTACTTTATTCATGAAATTTAATGGCTGTTTTTAGTTAGTTATTTTGTTTGGTTGTTTGTTTGAGTTCTAGAGTTGACGCCCTCCCTAAGATTTTACCTTGGCGCTGCCCCTGCTTATCCTCTAGCAATGTGCTCGTAATTGAATATTCATATCTTGAAGATAAAACGAAATAATTTTCACTATGGGAGGGGAATGCGCCCATCTACACACTACCCAACTTTTGTCTTGTATTGTAAATCAATAACTAAGGTCAATGGGACATAATTGTAAACTATACTCTTGTGTCCTGGTCCTGTTGTTAAAAATTTCAGGCTAATTCACTGCCTGCAAGTATCCGCAAAATTGCTTCTAGTCTAAAGGAAAATAAACTAATCAAAAGGAAGTGCTGATTGTCAATTAACTCGTTCATATGTCATTTTGAATTTTGTATACTTTGTGTTGTATTATACTTTGTGTTGTATTTTTGCTGCAGTCTGTTTAATTGTTTTCTTATAACAGTTAATGGAAGTGGGTCTTATGTTTGATTATATAATATCTCTTGGGTTGCCTTGACACACATGTAATTACACACATGTAATGACACAAAGTTTTATTTGGTAGTCTTCTTCAATTTCAATGCTCAATATCTTCCAAATTTTACTGCGTCCGCAAGGCGTGAATTGTACTATAATTGCGTAGTATATCTTGCTTTACATTATAGTAGACTCTTGAATTGAATTGAATAATCTTAAATTTTAAGTTGAACACTTGTAATTGCATAATTTACTTTAAGACGAAGTGAGAGATTCGTTAAATTTATTGTACAAAACTTGAAATATAAAGTTTGATAAGCAAAAATATTTAGATCGTTGTCGATAAGCCCCCAGGTTTACTTTTACGGTTGTCGTCCCCAGAATACTATAGTATCTCTTTGTTAGAAGCACCACAGTCTCCCCCAAAATTCCATCGAACATCAAAGAATGAAAGTCTATTGTTTTGATTATCTTTCATTATTTAATTATACCCCAAAAGCAAAGACTCACGAAAACAACAACAATGATTTCACAGAAATTCATAAAAGGGGAGAAAGGGTAGCATAGAACAGTTTTAGTCGGGGAAATTACATTCGCTGTAGAGAAAGTGTTTGCAGCCGGGGAATATTATAGGTGATATAATATAAGGGTACCAAATTTCTTACCAACAGCAATTCGCAAAATCAGTACAACAAACTTTCACCGACCGCTTGGGGAATACCACATACATCATAATTTGGGTTCGCGTGGGTTTCCACTTCAAGCACTTGAGGCAGGAAGCGTTACGTGGTACTGGTTTCTACACGTCGGAAAGAACTGGACTGAGTTTTCTTTAATTCCGGGACCACAAGTATAGTATCGTGAATGGTATTCTTAAATACAGGGCAGCATTTATAATTACAGATCCCGAATTATACAGCTACCCGCCTTCCCTGGATATAACTTGTGTACAATGGTGGTGGTGGTGGTGAGTATGAAATGATGATGATGATGATGATAAGATGAGAGATGATGATGATGATTGATGATGATGAGATGATGATGATGATATATGATGATGATAATAATAATAATAATAATAATAGATAATAATAATATATAATAATAATATTAGTACAAA